>QRFJ01002052.1:145848-181261 GCA_006176705.1 Cocos nucifera | reverse complement strand
TTATCTGTATCAGATCTGGGATGTTTCAGGTCTAATTCTTATTATTTTAATAAATAAAATAAAATAAGGATAAATTAAATCAAATTTAATTGACCTAATTTGGGTAATCCAATTACCCGTTGATGATCCTGTATGCAGCGAAAGGTTCTGGATCTAGCCTCGCAAGTGCCTGGCCTCTATCGATATTCACTCGGGCTGGATCTAAAGATCCTCTTCTTCTCTATCATGCCTCTAAAAATTAGATTTGGATCTAATCTGGAGGATCTTAAAAACTCCTTTTGAAAATCAGCAGTCGTCCTTTGCAGCATCGCAGCCTTCTAGCTTTCAGTCGTCTTTCTTTGATCTGAATCGCACCAACCAAAAATCCAAAACTCCTTTTGGATGTGGAGAGGAGATGGAGAAGGTGGTTTGGCATGGAGGAAGAGGGGAGAGGTAGCCTTGGGGTGTGGGAATTGTGATTCCTTTCAATCACTTCCAATCACAATCTGGGATGGGCGCAGGGTCTTATTTATAGACTAAGCATGATCCAACTCCGCTTCTTCCCAACCAATCACAACTCTTTATGAAATCAGATCTAAATCTGATTGGTGGGAATAGAGTCCCCTAGATTCCTTCTTAGAGGGTGCCTAAGACCAATCAAAGTTGGTTCTTAGGAGAACTCTAATTGGAATCCAAAAAGGAGATGGAGTCCTTGTCCAACAAGGACTCCTAGGCGCCTCCAACTTGGGCACACGCCAAGGGTGGCGTGCACCCTTGGCGGGTGCCCTCTTCCTTGCCAGGTTTTGGCAGGGGGACAAGCCCCCACCAGCTCTCCAATAGGTGCATGACATATGGTCAAAAGTCAAAGTATCAATGGTCAACATTTGATCGGTCAAAAGTAGACTTTTGACCAAAGTCAAAGTACAAGAAATGGCAGGTGACCAAAAATGGCAGGTAATGTCTTACAAAATAAGACAACCTTTTTTGACTTGGACAACCTCCAGTCAGACCATATGAACGCCTCTAATTGAGCACAAACTCCTTTGGCTCAGGCAGGACAACTTATTTATAATAGTAAAAGAAGAACGTTAGGTTCAATCGAGTGCTAGCATGATTTACTTGAACCTAATTGAATCTCATTCAGATCAATTGAACTGGACCAGTTCAATTGATGATCACCAGATTCAAACCCTTGTTTGTGTAACCTAGTTAGATTCAGTTCTTTATGGTAATGGGATATGTCATGATCTCTATCATCGACATCATCGAAACTCCTTTCGATGGATCAGAACTCTTCTGATTCGAACAGCTAGAATGATCGATCATCTAAATCATTCTAATTGCTCCCAAAATCCACCAGTGACACCTAGCAGTATATGGTGGCAACCCATCAGAGCTGAATGTGAACCTCTTGGTGTAGCTACCTATGTGATTAAGTTCTTCTATCTTGAGCCCCGATCAGATTAGGGTTAAGGTGAACTCGTCAAACCCTAGTTTCTATCATATGATGTAATCATTTGATTCGAGTCCGATGTGAAAATCTAAATAGAATCTTCTTTCTATTATTTCACTCTACCATGGCCCTGGGCTTCTGGACTTGATTCTCATGATCATCATAGGGCTGCTCCTCTACCACCGAGGTAGATAAATTCCATCTTGATGCCATCCAGTTCCTACAATGAACATGCTATAGCCAACATACACCTTAGGATTTCGAATGGCTAGGAGATAGTGTAATGGTGTAGTCAAACTATAACACCCTCAAGATGAACTGCCGATGCACCTCAGGTCAAAGAACCAGACATACTACTACAGCATCGTGTCAATCATTAACAAGAAGGTAGACTCCCTAATGACTACTCGAGGTGGTCACGCTTAGTGCCCTCATTCTCTAATGAGTACCTATACTCTCGCTTCGGTGTCTCCTCACCATAGACTTAAGACTCATCTACTAAAGAGAAGCGATTGTACACCAACCTTCCGGATCAATCACCATTCTCATGATGATCCTATGGTCGGGAGCATTTTATGAGTTAACAATGATTATTCATGTCTTAAATTTTCATCTCTTGAAAATATGAATTATTATTATCATTAACTCAAAGGATGTATCACAGACACTAAATACACATATGTGATAGAAAATAACCCATTTTATTGACATTAGTCAAAATTACAATTTTGCCCTTAGAAGTGTATTACAAGTGTCAGCCAATTCTGGCTTCTAGGGCACATATATCTAACAATCTTCCACTTGTCCTAAAGCCAATTGGCTACAAGTCTAAGTCCCATCTTCTCAAGGTGGGCTTCGATCTTCTGCTGGCCCAACGGCTTTGTAATTGGGTCAGCCACATTATCTATGGAGTTGACTCTCTTGACCTCGACCTAACCCTTCTCGAGATAATCGCGGATGAGGTGGTATCGCCGCTTAATATGCTTGGATTTCTGGTGAGACCTCGGCTCCTTAGCAAGAGCTATGGCACCATTGTTGTCGCAGTATAGAGGAATGGCATCTGATGGCATTACTCCTATTTCTGCAGCAAACTTCTTGTACCAGAATGCTTCCTTCACAGCTTCTGATACAGCAATATATTCTGCTTCCATGGTGGAATCTGCTATTACCGTTTGCTTGGAACTCTTCCAGCTGATAGCACCACCATTGCACATAAACAAACTCCCAGATGTCGACTTTTGATCATCTATATTGGACATGAAATCTGAGTCTGTGTAACCCTGGACTTGGAGTTCTCCATTACCAAAGACCAACATCATATCCTTAGTTCTTCTTAAGTACTTAAGGATACATTTCACAGAAGTCCAGTGTTCTTCACCTGGATTTGACTGATATCTACTGTGACACTCATAGCATGGGCTATATCAGGTTGTGTACATAGCATGGCATACATGAGGCTCCCTATTGCAGAAGCATAAGGGATCTTACTCATGCGTTCTATTTCCTCATGTGTGCTGGGGCACATCTTCTTAGAAAGATGAATACCAGATCTGATACTTCTCAGAGAAAAATTTTTGAAATATATCTCTTGATCTGATCAGATCTGAACGAACCTGGATTGGAAAATCAGGTTTTCCTTCAATTTGAAATCCTGAGTGAAAACTCAATTAACCATGCTTTGTTGTCTTTCCACCAAACCTGAGCAGGGATCCATGAATTTAAACATCTGGAATCTAGTCATAAGATTGATTTAAATTTGATAAATAAAGTGGACTTTCTTGCTCAGAAATTAGATCAAGTCCTAATCCTAGGTCAATAATCTCCTTTATAATTCACATCATGTTCTAATTATTAGAAGATTTGTTCAATCTGTGCTAGCCCAACCCATCATGTGAATAAATGTCCTATTGCTGCACAGTTTCCATCTTTTATCCAAGAACAAGTCCAAGCTGCTAAAGGCTACTCCAAGCCGGTTAATGTTCCATTTTCAAATTCATATAATCCAAATTGGAGCAACCACCATAATTTTTCTTGGACATCTCAACAGACTCAGGCTCAGAACCAAATTTCACCTATGCAAAATTATGAAAATAGATCCCAATACCAAGATTATGCCTATAATAGAGGTCAGCCTAGTAAGCCTTTCTAGCCACCATATTATAATCAGCCCTCATTCCCACCTTCTCAACAGACCAATCTAGCTGATGATAGATTTAACCAACTTCAACAATTGATTCTGACTCAACAGCAATCTATCGCCAAGCTAGAAGTTCAAATAGGATAATTAGTTGAGTCTAACACGAGGAGAGAACTAGATCAACTATCGAACCTAGCAATTTCAAATAATCCATCTAATGTCCACTAACCACCTGGACTAAGTTATCAATTTAATATCTCACTTAAGAATCCCCAATCTGAGAATACCAAAGTAATTCTTGAACTTAAAAGCTATAGGATTCTTATGGACCCATACCAAGATTAGGTGAGAGAGGCTAGTACTAATGCTAGCCAAAATAAAAATTTAGTGGAATAGATTAGTACTGAGACTAAGCACATAGAAGAACCCGAGCTAGAAACTAGTACTGATGCTAGTTCCAGTTTAAATGAGATAGAAATAGGGAGAAAAAGAACAGATGATTTATCCGAGACTTATAAACCTAATGTCCTATTCCCTTCAACCCTAGAAGCTGGTTCTTCTTACAAAAATTAAGAGGCATGTAATAAAGAGTCAACGAAGTTGTTTAAGCAAAATCATATTAATTTACCTCTAGAATTAAAACTGCCTTTAGTCACCATTCCAGTACCCATTGAATCAAACTTGACTCCTAATACAAAAACTCCATTCATGAGTATTTTAGAAAAATAAATAAGAAAAATTTTTAATAAACATGAGTCTGAGAATGGGATCATAAATTATATCCCTAAAATTAATAGTGAATATATCAATAATGGGATTATAAATCAACTTTCTAAGATTGGCAATCTAAAACCATTGAAATTTGTCAATCCAATATTCGACATATGATAGTAAGCTGCATTGTATCTAGTTGAAGACGGTAAACTTAACACTTGTTGAGAGGCAACCCAATATTTAGTTTTTATATAATTTATCTTTTTAGTTTATTTTTTTAGGATAATTTGAATAAGTTGGAGGGAGAGCCCAAATTTTCAAAGGCATGTGCTGGACCAAAAATACAGTTAGGTGTATTCTTTCATGTTCTTTATTACACCTTTTTTTCTTCTCCATTGAGGATAATGTCGATTAAGTTGGAGGGCAGAAAAATAAAAATTTTAAAATATTAAGTCCTCAAAAAAGCTAGTATTTAGTATTTAAAAACCTGATTATGCTTAAGAATCGAATTAAACTAAGCATTTTTAAAAGAAAATTGATGCATAGATCAGAGAATCAATGAGATATTGAGGAATCAAGTATTAAAAAAATTCAATAAAGAGTTAAGTTTAGAACATAAAATATTTTTTCTTGGAGTATTTCTAATTATTTCTACTAGAATCACAAAAGTCTACTTTTTATAGGCTTGTATAGGATAACTATACGTTTCTTCATATAATAAATTTATTTTAATAAAATAGTTTTCAAGTACTTCTCACTGAGTAACCGAGCCTCTTTGCCTAAGCAAGCATTGAGTTTCGCATCAAAAGGTGGGAAGGGCAAAGAAGTTTGTTGTAAAGCTAGTCTTAACTCGTAGCCTATTTGATTCGAGCTAGTAAGCCCGAGGGATATTCTATATCTAGTGCCCTAAAGCCAACTGGTTTGGGAGTCATTGGCCCAAGACTCGCTACATGGATCAAATAGAAAGCTTAAGAAGTTAAGACACTCAATAGTGGTACAACATTGAAAAAAAAAACATTGGTTTTTCGACGAGTAACTGAATCCCGTTGCCTAAGTAAGTAATGATATTGGCATCAAAAAGTGGATAATGTGAAAATAAAAATCGATAAATGAAAGATGGAAGTAGCAATATACTTATCTATATGAAAGTTTAGACAAATCAGAGATAAAGGTGGGATAATTTATAAAAAGTTTTAAAAAATTTAATATTCTTTACTTAATTTTTCTATTGATAAGTATTAATATCCCAATAATATGTCTCATTTAAGCTCTACTGAATCTCAGTGGCCATTTTAAAAACTGCTTAACTAAAATTTGAAACTCTAAAGTTAAAAGATATTTAAAACTAAATTCTTTCTTTACTCAAGGATGAGCAAAGCTTAAGTTGGGGGGTGTGATAAGTATCATAAATTCATCAATAAAAGTATTAATTTATTAACTAATTTATATTAATTTTTAAAAATTATTAATCAATTTATATATAATTTTTAAGAAATTTATATTTTTATTAATTTAAAAAATAATAAAAATTAGAAAATAAAATTTTATAATTAATCAAAAGAGCTCATTTTTTTATCATAATGAAACAAGTTTGAAGCAAAACGAAACTAAAATGGAAAAGATATGAATTTCTAAAGAAATAAAATAAAAAAATTTAAATAAAAAATAACATACGGTTCAAACGGCTCAAGCCGCCACGTCGCAGCAGCTGGCGCATCCAAACGCATCGAACCAAGTTGACCAAGCCGATGCGCCAAGCCATCCTTGCTAGCCGACTCAAGCCCAAAAGCCATCAGCCGGTCTACAGCACAGTATGGACCGCCAGCTCAGCAGACACTGGCGAATCAGAGCTTGCCATGTGGTGGACCTAGACCCCTAAAGAATTTACAAAAAATTCATCATGGCTCATAGGTTATTTTGGTCTTTTCATCTATCAATAAAAGGCACTGATTAATTGCGGTGCATGATGTAGTTGGTCCACGCGGTCCATGGGAACAGTAAACGTGCGATCCTACGGTGGTGGTTGTAGTGGTCATGATCGGATGGTCAAGTTTTTTTTTCGATTGCTAATTTCATCTGGATTACCATCGGACGGCAGCGCTTGATTCCAGCTTTGATCTGATGGTCCAGAAGGCTCCTGATGACGATCAAACTCTCAGGCACGTGATCAACGACCTAAATTCCTCCAACAAGTGCGATCCAATGATTAGAAATTAATCTGACTCGATCTGGATCATTACATGTCTATTTTTGGTATTTTTGGAAGCATCGGATCACCATCTAATGGCCAAAATTAAAAGAACTCAACAGGGGCTATTTTAATCCAAATTTCACTTGGATTTCTTCCTATTTTCATGATTAAAACAACCCTTAGTCCCACATTGCCTCCAAAAGAAATATCTAGCCTCCATAGCTTTATAAAAAGGACCCAGGTCTTCAGAAATCAACATCTTCGATCAAGGTGAAGCTTTGGTCAGGATAAAGCTAGGCTCTGGGTTAATGGCTGCTTCGAGGCAACTGGTGCCGAATGAAAAAGCTGGGCTTCTACACTATCTTTCCACCCATGCCGATCCAAGATCAGAGATCATGCTATTTTATTTTATTTTCTTTTTAAATTTTATGTATTTAAATTCTAAAATTTTAATTAATAAAAATTTTATTATTACATTTTAATTTTAGCTTTTTATTTTTATTATCATTTAATTTTTATATTTTAATTATTACTTTTTATTTTTCTGCAAGTAGATGCTAAGATCTAACTAGTAGATCTTAGTACCAAGTTTACTTTTCTGCTTAATTTAATTTCCACTTCACAATTTTAATTTTCGACTTCAAATTCTATTTCCAAATCCTTTTCTTTTTCTTTGAAAAAAAATCAAGGATTTTAAATCTAAAAATACTACCTTTCCTATGGATTCAGCCCGACTCACTACTATATATGGATTTTTAATTATTTTAAGAAGTTGGATTAAACTGATAAACATGGTGTCTTAACGATAACATTGCATACCTATCATAGACCATGATAATGTTTCCTTCAGCAGTTGAATTTTTTCCTTCACCGCCATAAGTTCGATATCAAGGGAGCTGATCTTTGTCGTTAACTTCCAAGACTTGTTGTTGGCGCTTCTTCTCAGTTTGGCCATTTTTTTCTCGAAGCTGCCCTTCCAAATGCTGAAACTAATGTAGTCCTTCCTATGTAGGTTCCTAAGGAGGGTAACTTCGATAGTCACCTCCAAAGCATTCTTCCTCGATTCTTGGAGATCATCCTTAGTTTTTCTCAACTTCTTCTTCAAGCGATGAATCTCCTTCTTCAAGCCCCTAATCAGTGATTTAATCAAAACCCCATGGGGAAAAGGATCGGCATCAACTGGAAGAGGAGAGTCATAACCTAGATCATCAAGAGCATTCTAAACCATGCAAATAACAACACAAAGTGTAAGACTAGAAAAAAAATTATCTTTCATTTACTTGGCTGTTTTTAAATACATCAGCATTAAAAAAAAAGAAAAAAAAGCTACATGATCTTCGAGAATCTAGACCTCAGACAGCTCGACCATAGGAGAGGTCGGAGCATCTTCATTCGTGTCCGATCTGTGGGCAAGATCGGGCGCTGCAGTGATGGGTTAAGGAGCCTCCGAGATTGCTCCCATGATTAAAGAAGAAGGAACATCGGTCGGGACAACTCTGACCATGAGGGATAAAGGATCGGCTCTATTGCCAAGCTCTTCTGTCAAGAGGTCCAGATCTGGAACCCCTCGATGAAGGCCTCCTGAGCAAAAGCTATTTTAATGTCCTCCTTATCCCTAGAGAACTTGAAGCTTTCGATCACTCGCTCCACCACCGTGTCGATCCCTTTTGCGCCTTCCTCTTTTCCTCCTCCTGAGCCAAGGCAGTCCTCAAGTTCGTCGTCTTCTCACGGTCCACCCTCAACCCTTTTCGAAGGTGCTCTACCTCGGTGGATTTGATTTTTGAAGCCACCCTCATGCTCTCGACTTCGGCCCGAGCCTTCTTAGCCTCCATACGAGCTTCCTCGAGGGCCTTTGAGGCTTCAGCCCACCTCTGACCGGCTACCTCAAAGTGGGTGAAGAGATAATGCCCGAGCTATGATAGGAAACTAAGTTAAAATTAGGGAGCCCTGACTTCGAAAATGGAAAAGACCCCAGACCAAGATTATAAGAGAGAAGACTATCTCAAGGTAGGCAGCGAAGGATTGATCGAATCTCTCAACATCGCCTTTCTGCAGCATCTTCATCATAATGTGGGGAAGAATACTCCCCTTCATGAGTGGTTGGACGACCTCCCGATTATCCAGAGAAGCTTGTTCTTGGTCGGGACACCCACTTTTGGAGATCTCGACCCTCCTTCTGACCTTCTTGCTGATAGCCCTTTTCTTCCTTTTTCCAAGGCTTCCTCCAACTAGAGGAGAGCAGATGGAGCGACCTCTTCAAATGGGATCGAGCTCAGTATGGTGGTAGTAGGGTCAGGGGTGGGTGTGGCCTGGATCAGCATGACATAGCTGGACTCACCAATGCAGGCCTTCTTTGGAAGATCCCCAGTGGGGCTACCTTTCCTCATGAGAGATTTATGTCCCTTGATAAGATGGTCTCGCTCTTCAGGAGTCATCTCTGTAAAGGATAAAAATCGATGTCAAGAAAGGCTAAAAAAAAGCTGAGGTCTGGACAAAGAACACCCCACAATCAATCAAAAAAAAAAAAAAGAGACTACCTGCCGAATTTAGGGAAC
The DNA here is from genome assembly GCA_006176705.1 of Cocos nucifera. Lineage (NCBI taxonomy): Eukaryota > Viridiplantae > Streptophyta > Magnoliopsida > Arecales > Arecaceae > Cocos > Cocos nucifera. Next base: position 172,232 of record QRFJ01002052.1, on the reverse strand, counting down.
TGAGGCCGAGGTTAAATAGGATCTACTCGTCCATAAGGTCAGGGATTGGCAGAACGTTAAAACACTTCAATATATCGGCCAAACTCCGATCCTTACTTTTCAACCCTAGAGCTCGGTGGACCAAATCTCTTATCTCCTCCCACGGAGGAAGTCCTAACCTTAAGGATGGGTTTGAGATGAAGAAGAATTTCTCCTTCCAGCCATGGATGGAAGAGGGGATGCCCATAAGTAATCCCTCCCTGTCTAATTAGGGGGATACATACCAGCAGTCCTTAGTAGTCGGATGGTGTTTGAAGGTAAAAAAGGTCCGAAATAAGGAATGATAGGTCGGATGCCTATAATGGTATATAAGGAAAGAAATCCTATGATAAACCTAAAGAAGTTTGGTGCCATAGCAGCAAGGGAGATGTTGAAAAATCTAAACAAGTTGGCCATGAAAGGGGGTAAGGGTAATCTAAGCCCAGCTCGAAGAGCCTCTAAATACAGGCAGGTTCGGTCAGGAGGCAGAGAGCAGGCCCTATCATTGGGTCCAAAAAGTTTGAGCTCGTATTCAGAGGGAATACCAAATTGAATCCTAGCTAACGAAAGATTGTCAGGCTAAAGTTGGCATGTAATAACTATCGATACAAAGAAAGGAGGGGGCAACTCAGAAAGCTCGACCTTCCTGGGAGGTAGGTTCGCTAAGGCTAGAGGAGCCAAACTCCCTGAGCAGGTCGACCAAGATTCCTCAGTGGACATCCGAATCAAAGAAAAATCATAAAAAATACTCGAAAAGCTAAGAAAATGAAGCGCAAAAAATTTCTACAAAGAGACCTAAGGAGCGGAAAGCAGAGAATGAAGGAATAACTCAAAAAGGATAGTGAAGCTGACCTAAGTCGATTGGAAGAGGCAGGAAGATGACAAAGGCCATAGAAGACAGATGGGAGAACACCTGAGATCAAAGAAAGTGGAAGAGAAAGCTTGAGCTATCGCGTGATGGAGAGAAGAAAACTAGAAGAAGAGGGGGAAGAAGATTTCAAGAGAGGTAATGACTTGGGGGAATGAAAGGGGTTAAATATTCCTAAGGATTCTAGGCAGTTATGATTGCGAATCTCGTTCGACCAGTCTATGGCTGATGTGTGCCTCCTCTATCATGGTAGAGACTGACAGTGGACAGGCCCATAATGATGCCGTACCCTAGGTAGAGTTTTAGCGTGGAGCTTCAAAGGCGTTTCTTTGGGTCATCTCAAACTTTTGAAGCTTCAATGCTGGCACAGAAGCACTAAGAAATGCCTCGCCCTAGCAAGCATAGGAAATGAAAAGGGACTTTGGCAGTCACACTCGGTACTCCCTTCCCTTGAACTTCAAACTTGAGAGTAGGGGGACTAGTGTTGGGGATAAACCTACTCCTGTCGAAGTTCGGTTGGATGCTTATTCTCAAAAGGATCCCGCCCGGCAGTAGCCTCCATGGTTAAATCTTGAGACTCCTCCAACAGTCGGACTCCTCCCCAACTTCTTCTTCGATCAGAATCCTCCAATAGTCAGACTCCTCCCGAACCTCTCCCGGTCGAACTCCTCCAATAGTCGGACTCCTTTCGAACCTCTCTTTCGGTCAGACTCCTCCAACAGTCGGACCTCTCTCCAATAGTCGAACTCCTACCAGACTTTCCTTCAGTCAGACTCCTCCAATAGCTCCTTCCGAACTTCTTCTTCGGCCAAATTCCTCCAACTATCGGACTCCTTCTGAACCTCTCCTAGTCGGACTCCTCCAACAGTCGAACTTCTCCTTCAGTCGACTCCTCCAACAGTCAGACTTCTCCCGAACTTCTTCTTCGATCAAACTCCCCAATAGTTAGACTCCTCTCGAACCTCTCCCAGCCAGACGCCTCCAACAATCGAACTCCTATCGAACTTCTCCTTCAGTCAAACTCCTCCAACAGTCCGACTCCTTCCGAACTTCTTCTTCGGTCAGACTCCTCCAACAATCGGACTCCTCTCGAACCTCTCCCAATTGGACTCCTCCAACAATCCAACTCTTACCGAACTTTCCTTTCATTCGGACTTCTTCAATAGTTAGACTCCTCCCAAACTTCTTCTTCGGCCAAACTCCTTCAACAGTTGAACTCCTTTTGAACCTCTTCCAATCGGACTCTTCTAATAGTCGAACTCCTACCGAACTTTTTCTTCAGTCAGACTCCTCCAATAGTCGAACTCTTTCCGAACTTCTCCTTCAGTCAGACTCCTCCAATAGTCGAACTCCTTTCAAACATCTCCTTCGACCAGACTCCTCCAACAATCGAATTCCTTTCGAACCTCTTTTTCGATCAGACTCCTCCAATAGTTGAGCTCCTCCTATATTTCTCCTTTAGATGGACTCCTCGAAATATCTAAACTTCCTTCGAAGTCCATCTAGCAGCCCTAAAGGACCTCGGCACTCATCCTCGATATAGCCAAAAGAATCGTTAATCTCTCCCATCCGAGCTTTGACCGTTGGACCCCGACGAGCTCACATATAACGACGATAGACACTATTCCCCATAACAAACTCCATGTATTTCTGTACGGCCCACTACTGGATGGTTACGACTATCACTATCAGTTTATTACAGGCTCCATCCATATAAGAGATCCTATAGATACGCTTTCTTTCGGAAGCTCTCCTTCTCTTTCTCAAAAACTCTGCTAGAATCTCCCTATGTATTCCATTTCTGTTGGCCAATAAAGCTGACTTGACCATTGGAGGGTCTTGTCGAAGCCACCACCCTAGACTTCAGATAAGAATTATTTTACAAGTCCTGACGGCAACCTCATCCTCTCCAAATCCCACTTCGACTCCGACGATGGTTAGATTTCACACCAACAAGTACCAACTTGTTGAACATGTTCTTCCCCATGTACAACTGATGTAACCTCAATTATAAACCCTTAGGTATCTTCTCCTCCAATATGCCATACAGCACCTCATCTGTTAGACAAGCTCTAATTATGGTGCATGCCCTTTTCTCCAAGGACACCCATTCCTTGTTTGTCATCTCCTCCGGCCAATCTTCCAAGGCCAAATCTAGCCTCATCTAAATCAGCAGATCCTCCATCCTAACCTTCCACATAATGAAACTTTTTTTTTCATCAAACTTTTTAAATCCTACCTTCTACCTGATGTTCTCCATGATCGAACCGAATCAAAAAATAGCAAACAGATAGATCTAAAAAGGAATACCATGACTAGGGATGGTGGACATTAACCCTATGATCTCTTTCTTCCTCATGAATCCTGGAAGAAGCCTTTAGATCTGAACCTTGCTACTTATTTCTACTGAAAACTGATTTTCTTTCTCCTTCATGCTCAACTAGGCTCTGATACCAAGTGTTGGAACAATCGATACTATAGGATTTGGTGAACAAGGTGGAGCATGGATTTCAAAGCAAAATTATGAAATCATAAAATCAAATCCAAATCCTAAGACCACCTTTATAGAATTAAATTATATAACAAGCATTTATAACATAAATGTATGTTATAGGAACATACCTCAATCGCTTAATCCTAAATTGAGTATGAACTCCAGCAGTGGTCCGGCAAGGGTTCCACCAGGTGTCCACGTATTCACCATCCAACATTGATCCACACGGGGACTTGATCAAGCCACTAACATAATAAAATCTGATTCCTTGATTAAATTCTTAATGCAAGAATTTAATTTGGGTAGAATTTTCTTATAGCCTAGTTTTCCTTCTTATTGCCTTTCTTTTCTTTTCTTTCTCTTCTCTATCTTCTAAATTTTTCTTCCTAATCCCTTGTCTTAAAAGAGGCTTCTTGTCCTTGAAAGGACCTTGTCTAGAGAAGGAAAAGGGAGAAAAAAATTGGACAAAAGAGAACTATGCAAGAAAGAAAGAAGAGTTTCTGAATACACTTGGACATCCGTAGCGCACCCCTATTTATATTGTATGTAGGGGTGCTTCCACCAAATTCTCACACCCTTTTCCTATCCTCATCTCACACCCATTCAAGGATCTCACACCCATCTAAAAATAATGCCACATGGAAGCAAGAGAAATTAAGTCCAAGAGTTGCTTCGTGCAAAAGGACTCTTCAGAAAATAATTTTCCATGATTTTTGAAAAGTCACGTAGTTTCATATCTGCTTGGCACAACCTATGAAGGGTTGTGATCTGATCACAAGACCATCAAAGGTCCTCATTATGTGCACCAATTTTAGATGGGGCATGGAGATAAGGATGGCATGAAAAAGTCAAAGCTCAAAGGCATTTGACTGAAGGAACCAGATCTAGGATTTCACAGATAGATCTTGAAACTTTTTCAAGATTAGGCAGTAAAAAATTTAAATAAATAAAATATTTATTTAAATAAATATGAAAATATTCTAGATCTATAATTTATTACATGATCAAGGTTTGATATTAAATTAAAAATTAAAAATACAAAGGAAAGATTAACATGTTGATCTCATCAACATGCTACAATACTACATCTAATGTAGCCATAGAATAATAGATTAGATCTAATACCTCATCAAGTTAAACATTCTAACTTACTAATCTAGGCTTGATGATGATGTCATGAGCTGCACATGCATTCGGCCTCTAGAAGTCATCCACACGAGCCCACGAACATGATCTGAGATCCTGATGTAGGAAATCAGCACAGTATGCTAGTACTGTGCTGATCTTTCTTCGACGGTCGATTTGACGCTTTCTTTTTCGAGACATGGACTCTCAAAAACATTAGAAGAAAGAGAAGAGATTTTTGATCTAAGACTCTCTCAAAAAAATCTCAAAAAGAGGAGGAGAAGAGAAAATCAAAACTACCCTAGAAGAAGACCCTCTTCTTCTTCTCTTTTCTCTCACCTAGACACCTAGTTTGGTATCTTTGGAACCCCAATGCCCAAGGACTCTCTCCCTCTAATTTTTTTACACCCCAAAACTCTCCTAAAGATATATGTTCCACAAAAAAAATTAGACCAAAATACATCCTAAATTTATAGAAAAAGAAGAGTCCTTGTCTAGGTCAAAAACTAGACAAGGACGGACTAGTTTTGGCAAGAGGTCTCCTCTAATTTTTTTGGTGAATCCAGCAAGAATACATGCACAAAGAGAGCCTTTCTCATTGTGGAATAGGAGAGAAAAAAATAGGAGATGGGGTGGCACCTTTTGGTAAGAGTTTAGGTTTGTTAGTATTCTATCTCATAGAATCCAAAAACAAACAAACTACTACCTTTGACTTGATCCTCCACCAGATTACCATATGAGAAAGAGAGGGAGAGAGGAGGCATGCATGAAGATCAGGGAGAGAGGTTTTGTCACACAAAATAAAGAGAAAAAGAGGGCATAGGGCGTGAAGGGCTATGGTGGCGCAAGGTGGAATCCTAGTCTCACTAGGATTCCATCTATGACTTGGTCAAACATGGTTTCTCAAATCAAATTAAATCAAAATCAAGTCAACCAAATTAAATGAGTTTCTAACCCAATTAAAAATTTAATTAAATTATATTTAATTAAATTTATTTTTGATTTAATTTTCTAATTAAATTAGAAAATTGGATTGACCCAAGTCCTAGTTGAACTAGGATTAGTTTTTTCTTGCACTTGCCTTATCCAATAAGCCAATTAGACTTGATCCAATCAAGCCTAAACTAAATCTAATTACATAATATTTAATTAAACTTAATCTCAGCCCTCTGTCTTAATCAAATTAAGCCAATTAGTAATCTAATTGCTAATCAATCCTCCTACAATGCTTGCACTAGGTTAAAATCAATCATATTAATTGTTTAATCCTAGAACGATTCTCAATCATTGATCAACCATCTGATTAGATCGTGAGCTCTATTATTTGTGACCTCATTAGTTCGAACCTAAATTGAGAGCACAAAAATAGATTCTTATATCAATTGAGGTAACCATCTAGCAATGGTACCCAATGGCTCGATAGATCAAATGTGCAGAACAACATCCTAAGAATCCATGCGGATATAGTTTTCATATAATTCATCCCCTTGACCAAAATACTCATAGGATATCTCAGAGTTTAACTATCAATTTTGATCAGGTTGTCCACATTATATTTCAAAATATTAAATAATCTGATGGATTACTCTGGCCAAGGATTTGCTATATTGAAATACAGTGATACATTCTTCTCCAACTCTTGGAGTGGTCAATTCCATTTTAATGACACTCTGAATTTGCAAGTACATGACTATGCCCAAAAGCCTTTTATTATTGAATTAAAAATTTAGATAGTTTGGTACCAAAGCACAGTGAGTTGCTTGTAAGTCACTGTGCTGATCTCAGGTCTAAGAGACACTTATACCTATATCCCATAAGAGACATTCTCGATAGCAGAATGCTTTGAAGTTGATCATGTTCAATGACGATGTATCCATACATCTCACCTATATGCCATACTAGTATATCCACACTTCTTGGTTAAGAAGACAATCAATCCATATAGCATACATCGATCTATGCTCAATAGATGTTATCATCCTAATTAATAGTCTATCATTTGATCGTGAACAAATTTAAGGACTAATCGATAAATCCTCTCTTTATCGAAGCTAAATAGTCCTAAGGACTTCATCACAATAATGGAGTTCGTTAGAAGATGAATACTTTATGATGAAAAATATCAAAAATATAATTTATTTATTAATGAATCAATTACAGATACAATGTAGCTCAATCATCAATAGGCTAATGATAGACTTTGGAACATATTTTCTAACAACTGCCACTTATCCTAAAGCCACTTGGCACAATATCTAATACCCATCTTCAACTTGTGGTTCTTAAACTCCTTTACTATCAGGGCATTAGTGAAGGGGTCAGTCAGATTCTTCTTTCCATCGATCTTCTGAAGGTCCACGTCATCTCTATCCACGATCTCTTAGATTAGGTGGAAGCAACATATAATATGTTTTGTTCATTGGTGTGCCTTCGATTCTTTCGCCTAAGAAATGGCAATAGTATTGTTGTAGTAGAGCAGGACCAGACCATCAAGGAAGGATGCTACTCCAAGCTCGGTAATAAACTTTTTCAACCACACAACTTTTTTCATGGCATCTGATGTTGCCATATGCTCTACTTCACAAATAGAGTCTGCCACAGTATGTTGCTTAAAACTCTACCAGTAGATAACTCCATCATTTAGAGTAAAGATATATCTCGATATGCTTCTACTGTCCTTATAGTCAGATTAAAAGACAGAGTTTATAAATCTCATAAGTTTTAGATCTGACTCTCCATAAACCAACCATTGGTTCTTAGTACTTTTCAAATACTTATGGATGGTTTCAACCACTTTCCAATGGTTTTCTTCAAGGTCAGACTGGTATATACTCACTACTCTGAGTGAGTATGCCATGTCTGTTCTCATACATGTCATGGCGTATATGATAGATCCCACTATCGAAGCATATGGGACTTTACTTATATGCTCTCTCTCTTCAAGAGTTATCCGACAATCCTTCTTAGAGAGATAAATTCTATGGCCTATCGAGAGATAGTCCTTTTTGGAATTCTCCATGCTGAACCTCTTCAGCATAGTATCTATGTACGTGGACTAGAATAACCCAAGCATCCTTTTAGATCTATCCCTAAGATGTAGGATGCTTCACCCAAGTTCTTCATGGAGAACTGTGATGAGAAACAAACTTTTATTTCCTACAGTGCGGGGATGTCATTCTCGATTAATAGAATGCCATCCATATATAAGATAAGAAATACTACTGCTGGATCATTTGCCCATTTGTAAATGCAGGATTCTTCTCCATTCTTTATGAAGCCATACATTTTGATTACTTTATCAAAATGCATGTTCCAACTCTAAGATGCCCTCTTCAGTCCATAAATAGATCTCTAAAGCCTGCACACCTTGGACTCATCTATGGATGTGAATCCTTAAGGTTGTATCATATACACCTCTTCAGTCAACTCTCCATTCAGGAAAGTTGTCTTCACATTCATCTGCCAGATCTCATAGTCTAGATGGGCAACAATTGCAAGCATAATTTGAATGAATTTGAGCATTGTCATAGGAGAAAATATCTCATTATAGTCAATACCATAATATTGATGAGATCCCTTGGCAACCAGATGGACTTTATAGGTCTCTACCTTTCCATTTGTGCCCTTTTTTCTTTTGAAGATCCATTTACATCCAATGGATTTAAGTCCTTCAGGTGGGTCAACCAATGTCCACACATCATTGATCTTCATGGACTCCATTTTGGATTTCATGGCCTCAAGATATTTCTCGAAATTAGATCTCTGCATAGTATCTATATCGGTGATTGGATCCTCATCATTCTTATTGAGTTGGATGGGATCACCATCTTGGACCAAGAAATCATAGTATCTATCCAAATGATGCAGTACTCTACTGGATCGTCTTAATGGTGCAGATTTATTGGGCTCTGGATCAATCTAATTAAATCCAACTCAGGTTCAGCTGCAGGTGTTGATTTTTTTACCTGTTGAACTTCATCAAGTTCAACCATAGAGGCAATAGTTCCTTCACCAAGGAACTTCTTTTCCAAAAAGATTGCCTTAAGGCCGATGAACACCTTTTATTCATCAGCATGGTAGAAATAGTATCATTTGGTCTCTTTTGGGTACCCTATAAATGTGCACTTGTCAGACCTAGGTCCAAGTTCATCTGTAATTAACTATTTGACATAAGCCAGGCACCACCAAACTCTAAGGTGTAAAAGTGCTGGCTTACGCCTTATCCATATCTCATTTGTAGTCTTAACTATAGACTTACTTGGAATCCTATTTAACAGATAATAAGCTAATTCGAGTGCATATCCCTAGAAGGATATCAACAAACTGGCAAAACCCATCTGGATTGGACCATTTCTAATAGAGTTCGATTCCTCCTTTCAGACACACCATTATGCTTTGGTGTTCTTGGAGGAGTCCATTGGGAGAGCATCTCATTCTCTCCTAGATATGTGAGAAACTCACTAGAAAGATATTTTCCTTCTCGATCAGATTGAAAAGTTTTAATACTCTTTCTAGTTTATTTTTCTACTTCACTTCGAAATTGTTTGAACATTTCAAAAGAATCCAACTTATATTTCATCAGATAGACATATCCATATCTGGATAGATCATCTATGAAAGTGATGAAGTAGACATATCCACCTTTGGCACTTATGCTCATTAGTCCACATACATCAGTATGTACTAGACCTAAGAGCTCAGTGACACTCTCATCTTTTTCAGTAAAAGATGACTTGGTCATTTTATCAAGAAGATAGGATTCACAGGTTGAAAGTGATTCCCAATCACTAACTTTGAGGATTTTCTCTTGAGTCAACCTATTTATCCTATTCTTGTTTATGTGACATAGCCTACAGTGCCATCATTAGATATCTGACACACTATCTAATCTAGGGTGCTTGCCGATTGAATAGACTACGTTAAAAGGTTGTGATAGCATATGCACATCATTGTTCAGATGTCCATAGAAAATAGTAACACCATTCATAATAACATTATAAACTTATTTCTTTATCAAAATTTCATAATCATTTTTAGCCAGAAGGCCTGCAGAAATAATATTTAAAAAAAACTAGGACAAAAATGACAATCACTAAGAACAATGATATGGAACTCAAATATAAGTTTCAGAATTTTTAAAGTTAGAATTGGAACTGATCTTCCATCTCCAACATTCAAGAACCTTTTACCTAGTCAAATCTTCTACTGACCTACAACCCCTGCAATGAATCGTAAATATGGTAAGAGCTATCGGTATTCAATACCCAGTCAGTAATATCATAAATAGAGAAATTGCAAGGAGTTATCATATAAATACCTTGCCCAGCAACAGCTTGCTTCTTTCTCTATTTGTTCGGATCTAGAGAGGCAATGTATTGAGGATAGTTTCTTTTCTAATGCCCCCACTTCTTGCAAAAGAAGTATTTAGCTTGACTCTTATTAGGCTTGATCTTCTTGGTCTGGCCCTACATAGATGTCCCAGCCTGAACTTGCACCTTCTTAGCTTTCTTCTTCTTGTTCTTATTTTCTTTCCTAAAGGATCGAGAACCAAAAGATGAACCTCCCACTAAGTTCGCCGACTCCTTGTAGAGTTGGTGATACTTCTCAAAGTTCTAAAGTAACCCCAATAACAAGTGGTAGTCTACTTTAGGCTTTGTCATTCTGAAATGAGTAAGGAATGGGAGAAAGGACTTGGGCAATGAGTTTAGTATTGCATCCTTCCCAAGCTGTTTATGCAAGAAAAAGTCGAGCTTGCTCAATTGCTCTATCAGCTCGATCATGTAAAATACATGATCAATGATAGAGGCACCATCCTACATTCTGGCATTGAAGATGGCACAACTAGTCTTATGCCTCTCCACGTCATCAGGTGTGCAAAAGAAATCATTCAACACTTGAAGCATGTCCTTTGACTGAGCTGTCTCAAATCTATGACTGAACTCATTGCTCATGGCAGCCAGCATGATGCAACACACTGTGGTCCGATCAATGAGCCACTTCTAATAAGTATTTCTGACTATTTCACATGTATTGGTAGCTGGCTCCTCAAGTGTAGGATCCGTCAGCACATATAGGATCCATTCATTCTCTAGAACTATCTTCAACTTTTGGTACCAGCTACTGAAGTTGGATTCCATCAACTTATCATTATCCAATAATGATCGGAGCGACAGAAAAGTGGTCATATCTGCACAAAGAAAAATCATAACCTAATTAGTAATTGATTCATTAAACCTAAAGATTTGGATTTTAATCAAAAGGTTCTTCCACTATTTTATTCTAATTGGTAGCTTTACCTCTAATTCGAGGAATTATCCTAATTTCTTAATGGGTACTAGAATCCACATAGACTACACATGAGCCCAACTTTGATTGGCCAACCAATGTGCATCTAAGGATAGGTTTTTAACTAATTATTTCTCTAAATAATTTTTAGTAATTAAATTTTGCCCCAGTCCATAATCAATAGGCTTTGGCCTCCATTAAAAAGGTTTGGTTAGGTCTAACCATTTATATGACCGTACTTGGTCCATCTAACTAATGAATGATTAGGTCTAATTTTGGTTGACTAACCTAACCACCATTTAGAAAGATGCAGCCAAGAAATCATATGATGAATGATAATTTCATCAGTTGATAAGCACTAGGCCTTTAGGCCTCCAATGATTATTCAATTGATGAACCCATTATCATCCACTTAATAGGAGGCTATTATCTAGTTATCACCATAACTAATTCATTTTAAGGATCTAATAATTTTAGAAAATTTAATTTTTAAAGAAGAGGGAAGGTCAGATGAATCAGCTCATCATGATTCTCCCACTGAGTTCACCAAGTTAGCTTAAGGAAGACCATTAATAGGCTGGTCAAGGAGCACCTAAATCAGTTATACTGATTTACCTAGCTGACATGGGTCAGCTTGAATAATCAAGTGATCCGATCAGAATATAATTTCACCAAGAGGCTAGATAAGTTCGATCAGTGGGAGGGTCTATCAAAGCTTGCCTTAGACAACATTAGGAATGGCCAGGTAAGCAGGCTGCCAATTAAAAACCACCAGTCTAGTTTATCTTAGACACTAACTAGTTTAATTAGTTTCAATTAGATCAACCTAACAGTTCGTGCTACACCACATAGCCAAGAATCAAGTCCATCTTGGGTCTCGTTAAAGACATGGACTTGACCATCTATAACTATTATAATTGATCTAGAGAATCCTTGACCTAATCCAAGACAACAATTTATTAGATTTAGTCAATTCTCTAATTAAGTCCATTCTTTAATCTAACCTTAGGTCTAACCAAATTAATGGACCTAATCCTAACTAACTCATTTAACCTAATGTGTTATGATTCGTATCTTAGGATCTTCAATTTATAATCCTAGATCCTAATCAAATAACTTCTTAATTCTTAATTAAGTTTTGGGCTGAGGATTGTCATTCAGCTTTTAAAAAAAAAATTTCATGTTTGTAAAATATTTTTACATGGTTCTATCAATCAAGTTGCATGTTTGATTCATAATCAAAATGCAAGTAACATAAACATGAATCTACTTTAGATCTTTTCTAAACAAGTTTATGTAATTAAAATAATTTCAACACCAATCAATCATAAATCTTTCTAGATCAAATCTAACATATTTATGATCATTAAAATTAGATTAAAATATTTTTAATTAGATCATAAAATTTTTGAGATCTAATCTAAAATTTTATGATCAATATTTTAGATCAGCACGTACTAGGATAACCATTCCATTGTTAGAGATAAACCTTATAGTAGGACAATCTTATAGCAGTCTATGCAATCTAAAAACTTTATTTTTATATCTAAAACTATTTTAAATTTATTAAATTATAAATAAAATTAGATCAAATCTAATAAATTTATGATTAGGAGCAGATCATCATGGAATAGGACAACATTTTCACTCTAAGGAGTAAACCTTACAGAAGGACAATCTTATGGTAGTTCGTGAGATCTGAATTTTTAATTTTAGATTTAATAATTAGATTATAAATTAGATCTAATTTAATAAATAAACTAGATATGCTCAAGAAAATCATGTAATACGAATCTAGCTCTAATACCAATTGATACTTTTTCAAGATCAGACAGCGTAAAACTTAAATAAATAAAATATTTATTTAAATAAATATTAAAATATCCTAGATCTATGATTTATTACATGATCAATGTATGGTATTAAATCAAAAATTAAAAATATAATAAAAAGATTAACATGTTGATCTCATCAACATGCTATAGTACAACATCTAATGTAGTTATAGAATAATAGATTAGATCATATACCTGAGCAAGTTAGATGTTCTAACTTACTAATCTAGGCTTGAGGATGAAGTCACAAGCCACACACATGTCCAACCTCTAGGAGTCATCTATTATCATCCACAACATTCCAGGCATCACCTAGCTCTGATACCAAATTATAAACCCATGATATCGCTTGAACGTCAATCATCCTTGACATCACAAGCATCGATACCATATTGTGGAAGACCCTGATCTTTAGCACGGACTTGAAGGAACCTATGATGTTCTTTATGGGCAGCAAACCACCAACCCTCCACCTAAATCTATGATGGGGCACCTCTCTCCTTGGGCTTGAGGGAGATGCTCCCTTCTCTAGGGCTTCTTCAAGAACCCTGGGACGGCAACTCTAGAGAGAAGAGAAGAAGAGAGAATTAAGGGAGAAAAAGGTCTGTATTTATTCCACTCTTTTTTTTTAAAACCCTAATAGAACCTATGTATTTATACATAGCCATTAGGTCTGACCAAAAACTTTTCTGGCTAATCCAATACAAGAAAGCACTCACCGAGCCCATGTACACCCATGTCTCCCATGCTCTTATCCTCTGGATCTGGACCCGACCTATACATGAGTTAGCCCCCTTAAGACCTCTTGAACTAGACCTTAAGATCCATAGGATCAACCTAGATCCTAGCCCAAAACAGACCCTCGCATAACTCTAACCATGCACTTAGTCGGTTCAGTCTCAACACTGAGCCGACTAAGTTTTACTAGGTCGGCTCAGTCTGAAACTGAGCCAGCCCAATTCTGTGTCATGCCAGCAATCCCAAATTCTCAGCTCTTTGTTTTGCCTATGCTTTGAGACTTAGCTGACCCAGTTTTGGACTAAGCCAGCTAACCTACAGAAAATCTTCCATCTGTAGTCTTGATTCTCCAGCTTTGGTTTCTTCCTTCACCTTGTGTCCTAGGTCTTCGAAGCACCAACCAAGCCTCAAGAATCTCTGGAGCCATCACCGTGACTCCTCCCATGGCCTCCCAAGACTTGGGAGCACCATAAATCCTTATAATCTCCACCTTAGTGCCCCAAGCCTTAGCAATGCCCTCCTGCACGATCCCACTATCCCTGCACACTCGACAGCACCTATGCAAACATCGCCTTTGCCAATCATTTTCAGCTATTATGCACCTTTAAGGCCTTTGGGATGACCGCCTCCACCATTGAAGATCTGTGCTTGTTTCTTGGCACCACCCTAGAATTGTAGGATTCCTTCTGCTTAGCTACTGCATCCCTTTCTCAAAATTTTTTTGGACAACCTACAGTATTTCTACACCAGCACATGCTGTACCACCTGATATGATCTCTTTAGAACTGCGCCTGTCCTCCTACACATGCTGCTCCACCTAAAACTATGCATCACCGGTGCTTTGAACTTATGCCAAATTTTCTCTCCACTTATGAAGCCACCATTATGGAGCTCCACCTATCTAAAGTACACCTGATGCCGTAGAAGTCGACCTATGCTCGAGTCCCTCGAGGCCAACCACTCAACGCTGTACTGCTGAGCCTGCCACTACACCTTGAACACCATCGCTGTCCTTTCGAATCCTCTGTACTCTATGGCCCTCTTTGAAGCCATCTTGGATACCTCCGTAACCCACGGGCACCTCCAAAACCCAAAAGCTCATCCAACTCTTATGAATCCAATGATTGAACCCTAGAAAATTTCATCCTAGTCCTTCTCTTCTATCCCTACACTAGCCATCGCTTCAGTTGCATCCAAAAAACCATCCTCCACTTTAACCGTGACTCTCCCTAGTGCTCATGTAGAACAAACCTGATCTATGATACTCTTGACTGCTAGATGTCTCCTGACGCTCCCTAAGACCCCCCGGCTCTCCCTAAGACCTACTCCCAATCTTTTTGAGAAACCCCTAAAATACTCTACTGAGATACACTCCTCGGCTGCTACATCGTCGAGCCTCTCTCAGCCCCTGTGCCTCTAGGGTAGTGTTCCTGTAGCACTCCAACACTCTCTGACTCATCTCTACGTCGCTCTACAGCCATCTAGTCCTAACCTGCTGGACCTCTATGGATCATCCATCTCCATCATCCCCAAGGCTCCATAAAATCATGCTCTGATCGAATTGCTAAATACATCTCTGACTACTTTCCCACCTTCCTATCTTGAAGGACGTATAGTTGCTTCTTCCACCTTCCTTCGATCATTATCCCTTGAAAAATCTCTCTTCAACAGCCCCGCACTGCCCATCTTTCTAGAGAACCTTGATGCTCTCTATTGAGATACCTTCCTCGACTGCTACATCTCGAGCCTTTCTCAGTCCTACATCCTTAGAAAAATGCAACTGCAGCACTCTAGTGCTCCCAGCCTATCACATAACCATCATACAGCCCGACCTTTCCACCAAGATCGATCAACAAATCATGCACCCAATCCTTCCATCCTGAAAATATCTCTTTCATTTAATCCTCTCAACCTCCACCTTCAACTCGCTGCTCCTGGTTGGCCAAACCACAGCAATAATAAGATAGATTTGAGACATACCGTAAAATTCTTATGCAAATTTCTGATTTCATCTTATACGACTTCTCCTTCGCTTCCATGTACCATCAGGCTCTGAAACCTAGCTCTCCCTCCATGCACCATCAAGCTTTGAAATCTTGCTCCTTCCATGCACCATCAGGCTTTGAAACCTAGCTCTGAGACCATATTACTGTCTACAACATCCCAGGCATCACCTAGCTTTAATACCAAATTGTAGACCCATGATATCGCTCGAATGCTAATATTTTTTGACATCATAAGCACCGATACCATATTGTGGAAGCTCCTGATCTTTAGCATGGACCTGAAGAAACCTGTGATATTCTCTATGGACAACAAACCACCGACCCTCCACCTAGATCTGTGATGGGGAGCCTCCCTCCTTAGGCTTGAGGGAGATGCCCCCTTCTCTAGGGCTTCTTTAAGAATCCTGGGGCGACAACTCTAGAGAGAAGAGAAGAAGAAAGAATTGAGGAAGAAAAGATTTGTATTGATTCTACTCTTTTTTTTTAAAAACCCTAATAAAACCTATGATTTTATACATAGCCATTAAGTTTGACCAAAAACTTTCCTAGCTAATCCAATACATGAAAGCACTCACCGAGCCCATGTACACCCATGTCTCCCATGCTCTCATCCTCTAGATCTAGATCCAACCCATACATGAGTTAGCCCCCTTAAGACCTTTTGAACCAGGCCTTAAGATCCCTAGGATCAATCAAGACCCTAGTCCAAAATAGACCATTGCGTAACTCTGCCCGCGCACTTAGCCGGTTCAGTCTCAGCATTGAGCCAGCTAAGTTTTACTAGGTTGGCTCAGTCTGAAACTGAGCCAGCCCAGTTCTGTGCCATGCCAGTAGCTCCAAACACTCAGATCTTTATTTTACCAATGCTTTGAGACTTAGCCAACCCAATTTTGGACTGAGTCGGCTAACCTATAGAAAATCTTTCTTCTGTAGTCTTGATTCTCCAACTTTAGTTTCTTACTTCACCTTGGATCCTAGGTCTCCAAAGCACCAACGAAGCCCCTAAAATCTTTAGAGCCATCATCATGATTCCTCTCATGGCCTTCGAAGGCTTGGAAGCATCATAAATCTTCACATCATCCATACGAGCCCATGAACACGATATAAGATTCTGATGCAGGAAATCAGCAAAGTATGCTAGTACTGTGCTGATCTCTCATCGATGGTCAATTCGATGCTTCCTTCTTTGAGACTTGAATTCTCCAAAATATCATAAGAAAGAGGAGAGATTTTAGATCTAAGGCTCTCTCAAAAAAATCTCAAAAGGAGGAGAAGAAAAAAATCAAAACTGCCCTAGAAGAAGACCCTCTTTTTCTTCTCTTTTCTCTCACCTAAACACCTGATTTTGTATCTATGGAACCCCAGTGCCCAAGGACTCTCTGTTAGATATGTGTGCCCTAGAAGCCAGAATTGGCTGACACTTATAATACAGTTCTAGGGGCAAAATTATAATTTTGACTATAAAAAATAAAATGAATTATTTTCTATCATAAATATGTATTTAGTGTCTGTGATACATTTCTTGAGTTAATGATAATGATAATTCATATTTTCAAGAGTTAAAAATTTAAGACTTAAATTTTTATTTATTAACTCATGAAATGCTTCTGACCGTAGGATCGTCACGAGGATGGTGATTGATCTGAAAGATTAGTGTACAATCACTTCTTTATAGTAGATGAGTCTTGAGTCTATGGTGTAGAGACACTGAAGTGAGAGTATAGATACTCGTTAGAGAATGAGGGCACTGAGCATGACCACCTCGAGTAGTCATAAGGAAGTCTACCTTTTCATCGATGACTGACTCGAAACTATAATGGTGTGTCTGATTTTTTGATCTAAGGTGCATCGGCAGTTCATCTTGAGGGTGTTATAGTTTGACTACACCATGACTCGATCTTCTAGCCATTTGGAATCCTGAGGTGTATGTTGGCTATAGCATGTTCATTGTAAAATTGGATTGCACCAAGAGGAAATCTATCTACCTCGATGGATGAGGAGCAGCCCTATGATGATCATGAGAATCAAGTCCATAAGCCCATGGCCATGATAGAGAGTGAAATAATAGAAAGAGTTTCTCTTAAGGTTTTCACATCAGACTTGAATCGAATGATTAAATCATATGATAGAAATTAGGATTTGACGAGTTCACCTTAATCCTAATCTGATCGAAGCTCAAGATAGAAGAACTTAATCACACAAGTAGCTACATCGAGAGGTTCATTTTTAGTTTTAATGGGTTGCCACCATATACTGCTAGGTGTCACTGATGAATTTTGGGAGTAGTTAGAATGATTTAGATGATCGATCATTCTAGTTGTCTGAATCAGAGGAGTTTTGATCCATCGAAAGGAGTTTCGATGATGTCGATGATGGAGATCATGACATATTACATTACCATATAGAACTGAACCTAACTGGATCACATAAATAAGAATTTAGATCTGGATATCATGAATTAGACTAATCCAGTTCAATTAATTTGAATTAGATTCAATTAGGTTCAAGAAAATCGCGCTAGCATACGATTGAACCTAACGTTCTCCTTTTACTATCATTAAAACTTATCTCAACTAAGAAAAATAAGTTTATGCTCACCCAGATACCTTTACTTGGTCTGACTGAAGTTTGTCCAGATCAGAAAAGGATTATCTTAATTTATAAGATAAATTTGGGACAACACCTGCCATTTTCCATCACCTGCTAATTCTTGTTCTTTGACTTTGGTTAAATGTTGACCTCTGATCCTTGGACATTTGTCCATGTGTCATGCACTTATTGAAGAGCAGATAGGGGCTTGTCTCCTCACTGGAATTTAGAAAGGAGGGGGTGCACACCTAGGATGGCGTGCGCCCATGGATATGGATGCCTGGAGTCCCATATGGATGGGACTCCAGGTTGCTTCTTGGATTCAACTTAGGTGATCCTTACCTATAGACTTTGACCAGTCTTAGGCACCATCTAAGGATGAATTTATGGAGCTCTCATTTGATTGGATCAGGTGATGTCATCCCACCAATCAGATTTAGATCTGATTGCACAAAGCAATGTAATTGGTCAGGATGATGCAGCACTGAATGGTGCAGCAGGGTCTATAAATAAACACAGTCTGCACCCAACTTTTAGAGAGTTCCTCCTAGCCCACACCCCAAGGCTGCCCCTTTACCTCCTTCATGCCATCTTCTGATCCTCTCTCTCCTCTCCATGCTCAATAGAAGTTGGGCTCTAGTTTGGTGCAATCCAGGAAAGAAAGAGTTGACGAGAAAGGAAGAAGGTAGCACTGCTGCAGAGATGACTGCTGATCATCAGAAAGATTTTTGAAGATTCTCTAAATCAGATCCAGATCTGATTTTTGAAAAAGTGATAAAAAAGAAGAAGATCTTCAGATCCAGTCTGAGTGGATATCGGTAGAGGCCAGGTGCTTGCATGGCTAGATCTAGAACCTCAGACAATCAGCAGGATCATCAAAGGATAATCGGATTATCCAAATCAAGGTATAAATTAAATTAGATTTAATTTATTTTTATTTTTATTTATTAGATCTATAAAATTAGATCTAAAACATCTCAGATCTGATATGGATGCTTGAGAGAAATTTTTGAAATATCTCTCTTGATCTAATCAGATCTGAATAAACCTGATCCTAGAAATCGGGATTTTCACGTCACTCTCTTCCTCTAATTTTTACACACCCCAAAAATATCCTAACGATCTATATTCTATAAAAAAATTAGGCCAAAATTCATCCTAAATTTATAGAAAAAGAAGAGTCCTTGTCTAGGCCAGAAACTAGACTAGGAAGGATGAGTTGGGCGCCCCTCCTCTGATTTTTTTGGTGAATCCAGCAAGAATACATCCACAAAGAGAGCCTTTCTCATTGTACAATAGGAGAGGGGGCGGCACCTTTTGGGAAGAGTTTAGGATTGTTAGGATTCTATCTCATAGAATCCAAAAACAAACAAACTATTACCTTTAACATGGTCCTCCACCTAATTACCATATGAAAAAGAGAGGAAGAGAGGAGGCATGCAAGAAGATTAGGGAGAGAGGTTTTGTCACACAAAATCAAGAGACAAAGAGGGCATGGGGTGTGGAGGGCTAAGGTGGCGCAAGGTGGAATCCTAGTCTCACTAGGATTCCATCTATGACTTGGTCAAACATGGTTTCTCAAACCAAATTAAATCAAAACCTAGTCAACCAAATTAAATTAGGTTCTAACCAAATTATGAATTTAATTAAATTAGATTAACTTAGATTTAATTTTGATTTACTTTTCTAATCAAATTAGGAAATTGGGTTGACCCAAGTTCTAGTTGAACTAGGACTAATTTTTTCTTGCACTTAGCTTATCCAATAAGCCAATTGGACTTGATCCAATCAAGATCAAACTAAATCTAATTAAATTATATTTAATTATACATAATCTTAGTCCTCTGGTTTAATCAAATTAAGCTAATTAGCAATCAAATTGCAAATCGATCCTCTTGTAATGCTTGCACTAGGGTAAACAGCAATCGTATTCATTGTTTAACTCTAGAATGATTCTCAATTGTTGATTAACCATCCGATTAGATCATGAGCTCTAATGTATGTGACCTCATAGGTCTGAACCTAAGCTGGTAGCATAGAAATAATTTTTATGCCAATCGAAGTAACCATATAGTAATGAAACCTGATGGTCGGATAGGTCAAATGTATAGAACAACATCCTTAGAACCCATATGGATATAGTTTCCATATAATTCATCCCTTTGACCAAAAAGCTCGTAAGACATCTCAGAGTTCAACTGTCAACTTTGATCAAGTTGTCCACATTATATTTCAAAATATCAAATCCATCTGATGGATTTTTTTGGTTAAGGTTTTGCTATATTGAAATACAGTGATACATTCTTCTCCAACTCTTGGAGTGGTCAATTCTATCTTTATCACACACTGACTTTGCAAGTACTTGACTATGCTCAGAAGCCTTATGTTACTGAATTAAAAATTCAGTTAGTCTGGTACTAAAGCATAGTGAGTTACTTGCGAGTCACTAAGGTGATCTCAGATCTAAGGGATACTTATACCTATATCCCATCAGAGACATTTTCAATAGCAGAATGCTTTAGAGTTGGTCATGTTCAATGATGATGTACCCATACATCTCACATGTATGCCATACCAGTATCTCCATACTTCTTAGTTAAGAGGACAACCAACCCATATGGCATATAGTGACCTATGCTTGATAGATGTTGTCGTCCTAATTAACAACCTATCCTTTGATCATGAACAAATTTAAGGACTAATCGATAAATCCTCTCTTTATCGAAGCTAAATAGTCCTAAGGACTTTATTACTTCATCACAATAATGAAGTTCATTAGAAGATGAAAAATTTATGATAAAAAATATTAAAAATATATTTTATTTATTAATGAATCAATTATAGATACAATGTAGCTCAATCATCAATAGGCTGATGATTGGCTTTGGGACATATTTTCCAACATTGACTTGGTCCAGAGGCACCTTCAATCAAAGGGCTGGCAAAGAGTCTTTGGTTATCCAAATACTTGATAACCAATGAAGAAAATAACTAGTAGAAGGACTCTTCTACACCCTTTCTTTATCTGGAAATACATAACAAACATTACGTGAAAAACTAAGACTTTGGCATCAAAACATATCCATGTGCCACATGTTCCTAGTGCATGGACCAAATCCCACACGCTAAAGAAAAAGAGTCTCTAGTGCATGGGCTGCTAATAGATGATGCCCAGACCCTAGTCAATAAGCCAAGGGTTGACCCAATTATTGAACAAAATCTAATTTGACATAAATTAGATCTAATTAGCCCAAAATAAAATCTAATTTGAATTCAATTCGAATCTTCGTGCTAGGATTTGCAACATGTGCTAGCATTTTCAACTTGCAAAGATGATCTAATCCAATTAGACCCTTGATCAATTTTCTTTGTGTGTGACCCATTGGGTTCCACATCTAGCCAGCCATGGGTTTGGGTGCGATTTGACCTAATCTAGCTAGAACTCAACCAAACCGATTTAGGTCAAAATTAGCTAACCCAATTTGACCAATTAGAATACTTTCTTATTAATGATTAAATTAAACTTTTTAATTTGATCGAATCCATAAGATAAGATTGACGTCGAGCAACATGTCATGTCAATCTAGAAGATATGAAATTTTAGTGAAAATATCAAAAATATCCTTCAGTGAAAAGTTACCATGCAACAGGATTCTTCGATCATCCTGCATCTCGAATATGACTATTGGTATGGAAATATGTCAAACCTAATATCATATTCATATTTCTCTTAATCTTATGATGATGATTTAATTAATAAAATATTAGAAATCATTTTTAATTTTCATCATGCTTTGATCAAAGTCTTCCTAAATCATCATTTGATTGAAGCAGGTAGGATGCGACCTCCCCTTACCAAGGGTGATCAATTCTATGTTGACCTACTCACAATCACCATATGTAATGCATCATATCCAGAACACCCCATACATGATTAAGTCATGAATGAGTATAAACCAAAATATGGATTCATACATATAAGGTTCTATGATAGTCTCAGGTCAAAGGATTACATGCACAACTCCTACTATGAGAACCATCTATTGACATGTAGATAAGATTCCATTAGATGTTCTCGAGTTGGATCAATTCAATGAACTCATTCTCTAATAAGTACCCACATTCTTGTATTAGTATCATACACAAGTGATTATGAAATCAATCATCCTCTCCATTGAGCATACATAGGATATGCTAGTCTTACAAAAAATATTGATCCTCAACTTAATATTTCATCAATCAAAAATATTTAAATTAGGATTTTAAGATTTTATGTCTCACTGGTATGATCTCATCATAATCCTAAAATCATAGCCCTAATTTATGGGGTTCATCATAATCTTAAATAAATAATTAAGATGTAGCATATGATGAAATAAATGTCTTTATATATTTGAAAATGTCATTATATGAGTTTGGAAGATAAAGAATAGCCCATCAAAATACAAATTTTGATTGGCTTAAGGGCATATTTCTTTTAACCTCCCACTTGCACTAAAGCCAATCACCCTTATATTTTAATCGCATACAATCAAGATGGCGATTGAACTGCTACTGTGGTAAAGCCTTAGTGAATGGGTCTGCTATGTTGTTCTTTATATCTACTCGTTCAATGACAATATCTTGTCTCTCAATAATTTCACGAACAAGATGGAAGCATCTCAGAATATGCTTGGATTCATGATGAGACCTTGGTTTCTTTGCTTGAGCAACTACTCCAGTATTATCACAGTACAGTGGTACTGGATTCTCAATTTCAAGAATAACATCCAATTTAGTGATGAACTTTTTCATCTAAACAGCTTTCTTAGCGGCTTCACTTACAGCTATGTATTCTACCTCAGTGGTTGAGTCAGCTATAGTTAGCTTCTTGATACTCTTCCTGCTCAACACTCTACCATTCAAAGTAAACACCTATCCTGAAATGGATATGCTATCATCTGGGTTTGATTGAAAACTAGAGTCAAAATATACTTCTAGTTTAAGATCAGATCCTCCATATACAAGAAAAATATCCTTAGTCCATCTTAAGTACTTAAGAATATTTTTCATAGCTTTCTAATGATCCTCTCCTGGATCAGTCTAAAATTAACTTGCAATGCCTAAGGCATAAGCAACATCAGGTGTGGTACATAACATGGCATACATTATTGATCCTATAACTGAAGCATAAGGAATAGAACTCATTCTATTTCTCTCTTCAAGTGTCTTAGGGAACATCTTTTTAGAGAGATATATGCCTTGACTCATGGGTAAGTAACCTTTTTTACTCCCATCTATATTGAACCTTTTTAGTATTAAGTCAATGTACCTAGACTGGGATAAGCCTAACATCCTCTTAGATCTATCTCTATAGATCTTTATTCTAAGTATATAGCATAATTCTCCCAAGTCTTTCATGGAAAACTTATTTAATAGCCATAATTTGATCGATTGCAACATTAGGACATCATTCCTAATGAGGAGTATGTCATCTACATATAGAACCAAGAAAACTATGGCACTTCCACTAGTCTTGTTGTACACACAAGATGAATGGAAATTTTGATTTCCCATATCAGGTTCGTTCAGATTTGATCAGATCAAGAGATATATTTTAAAATTTTTTTTCTTTGATTTAGATCAAATCTAAGATATCTCAGATCTAATTATTATTATTTTGAATATTAAAATAAAATTAGATAAATTAAATTAGATTTAATTTACCTTCAAGTGGATAATCCTATTACCTATTGATGATCCTGTAAGCAGCGGAAGGTTCTGGATCAAGCCACGCAAGTGCCTGGCCTCTACCGATATCCACTTGGGCTAGATTTGGAGATCCTCTTCTTCTCTATCACGTCTCCAAAAATCAGATCTGAATCTAATCTGGAGGATCTTCAAAACTCCTTTTGAAGATCAGCAGTCATCCTTTGCAGCAGCGCAGCCTTCTAGCTTTCAGTCGCCTTTCTCTCATCTAGATCGCACCAACCAAGCTCCAAAACTCTTTTGGACATGGAGAGGAGAGGGACAAGGTGGGTTCGACATAGAGGAAGAGGGGAGAGGTAGCCTTGGGGCATGGGGAATTATGATTCAGATGTCTCTTTGAGTTGGGTGCAGGGTCTTATTTATAGACTAAGCGTGATCCAACTCCTCTTCTTCCCAACCAATCACAACTCTTTATGAAATCAGATCTAAATATGATTGGTGGGAAAAGAGTCCCCTGGATTCCTCCTTAGAGGGTGCCTAAGATCAGTCAAAGTTGGTTCTTAGGAGAACCCTAATTGGAATCTAGAAAGGAGACGGAGTCCCTGTCCAATAGGGACTCCTGGGTGCCTCCAGCTTGGGCACACACCAAGGGTGGCATGCGCCCTCTTCCTTGCTAGGTTCTAGCAGGGGGACAGGCCCCCACCAGCTCTCCAATAGGTGCATGACACGTGGACAGAAGTCAAAGTGTCAATGGTCAACATTTGACCAATCAAAGGTAGACTTTTGACCAAAGTCAAAGAACGAGAAATGGAAGGTGACCAAAAATGGCAGGTAATATCTTACAAAATAAGACAACCTTTTTTGACTTGGACAACCTCCAGTCAGACCATATGAAGGCCTCTGATTGAGCACAAACTTCTTTGGCTCAGTCAGGACAACTTATTTATGATAGTAAAAGAAGAACGTTAGGTTCAATCGAGTGCTAGCACGATTTCCTTGAACCTAATTGAATCTCATTCAGATCAATTGAACTAGATCAGTTCAATTGATGATCACCAGATTCAAACCCTTGTTTGTGTGACCCAGTTAGGTTCTAGTTCTGTATGGTAATGGGATATGTCATGATCTCTATCATCGACATCATCGAAACTCCTTTCGATGGATCAGAACTCTTCTGATTCGAACAGCTAGAATGATCGATCATCTAAATCATTCTAATTGCTCCCAAAATCCATCGGTGACACCTAGCAGTATATGGTGGCAACCCATCAGAGCTGAATGCGAACCTCTTGGTGCAGCTAGTTGTGTGATTAAGTTCTTCTATCTTGAGCCCCGATCAGATTAGGGTTAAGGTGAACTCGTCAAACCCTAGTCTCTGTCATATGATGTAATCATTTGATTCGAGTCCGATGTGAAAATCTAAATAGAAACTCTTTCTATTATTTCACTCTACCATGGCCATGGACTTCTGGACTTGATTCTCATGATCATCATAGGGCTACTGCTCCTCTACCACCGAGGTAGATAGATTCCATCTTGATGCCATCCAGTTCCTACAATGAACATGCTATAGCCAACATACACCTCAGGGTTCCGAATGGCTAGGAGATCGAGTAATGGTGTAGTCAAACTATAACACCCTCAAGGTGAACTGCCGATGCACCTCAGGTCAAAGAACCAGACACACCTACTGCAGCATCGAGTCAGTCATTGACGAGAAGGTAGACTCCCTAATGACTACTCGAGGTGGTCACGCTCAGTGCCCTCGTTCTCTAACGAGTACCTATACTCTCGCTTCGGTGTCTCCACACCGTAGACTCAAGACTCATCTACTAAAGAGAAGCGATTGTACACCAACCTTCCTGGATCAATCACCATCCTTGTGATGATCCTTTGGTCGGGAGCATTTTATGAGTTAACAATGATTATTCATGTCTTAAATTTTCAACTCTTGAAAATATGAATTATCATTACCATTAACTTAAAGGATGTATCACAGACACTAAATACACATATGTGATAGAAAATAACCTATTTTATTTATTATAATCATAATTATAATTTTGCCCCTAGATGTGTATTACAAGTGTCAGCCAATTCTGGCTTCTAGGGCACATATATCTAACAATCTTCCACTTGTCCTAAAGCCAATTGGCTATAAGTCTAAGTCCTATCTTCTCAAGGTGGGCTTCTGCTAGCCCAATGGCTTTATAAGTGGGTCTGCCACATTATCTATGGAGTTGACTCTCTTGACCTCAACATAATTCTTCTTGAGATAATCGCGGATGAGGTGGTATCGCCGCTCAATGTACTTGGATTTTTGGTAAGACCTCGGCTCCTTATCAAGGGCTATGAAGCCATTATTATCGCAGTACAGAGGAATGGCATCTGATGGCATTACTCTAATTTCTGCAGAAAACTTCTTGTACTAGAATGCTTCCTTCGCAGCTTCTAATGCAGTGATATATTCTGCTTCCATGGTGGAATCTGCTATCATAGTTTGCTTGGAACTCTACCAGCTGACAGCACCACCATTGCACACAAACAGACTTCCAGATGTCGACTTTCGATCATCTATATCGGACATGAAATCCGAGTCTGTGTATCCCTGGACTTGGAGTTCTCCATTACCAAAGACCAACATCATATCCTTAGTTCTTCTCAAGTACTTAAGGATACATTTCACAGAAGTCCAGTGTTCTTCACCTGGATTTGACTGATATCTGCTTGTGACACTC
>QRFJ01002052.1:0-145823 GCA_006176705.1 Cocos nucifera | reverse complement strand
GACAGGCATTGAAGGCTAATTAAATTTCGACAGGAATCGTGTAATAGCGTGGCATACATGAGCGCTCCCACTATTATCAGAAGTAAGGGATTTGCTTCAATCGCATTTATTTCCTCAGGTGTAGCTAAGGGACAGTCTTCTTGGAAGATGAATACATGTATGAAGGGTATTAATCCGCACCTTAGAGTTTCCATACTAAACATTCTTGAAGTACTTTCTCTATGTACATCTCTGTGAAATTCCTAGCATCCCATTCGATCTATCCCTATAGACCTTAATTCTTAGATAAAGGAAGCTTCACCTAGGTATTCATGGGAATTTTTGGAACAACCATAAATTTGAACTGTGTCAATCATGGGAAATCATCATTTCCAAGAAGGAGGATGTCATCCAAGTACAATTGAGAAAGACACACAACCGCTCCTGACCTTTTTGAAGACACAACAGTTCCTCTTCATTTTTGATGAACCAAACGTTTTGACACATCATTGAAATGAGTGTTCCAGCCCAAGATGATTGCTTAAGTCCATATATGGATCTTGCAGCTTGCAAACCTTGTGATCATATCACTGGATTTGAAACCTAGCGGCTGTTCATAGATATCTTTCCTACAAGATATCCATTCAAGAATGTCGTTTTCACATCAGATTGCCATTTTATAATCAAAATGTTGCAACGGCAAGCAATGTGCGGATGATATTTTAGCATAGCCACTGGAAAAAGTTATCTTGAATAGTCAATGCCTTCGCGTTGACTATAATCTTTTTACCACTAGTCTAGCCTTGAATGTCTCCAACATTCCATCTGCACCATCTTTCTTGAATATCCATTTACACCACAATAGGTACTGTCTTTGATGGATCTACCAAGGTCGAGACTTTGGTTTGAGTGCATCGAGTCAATTTCAGACGCATTGCTCCAAGCCATTATTCTCGGAGTCGATAATCTTGATATCGCCTCATTGTAGGTTTGGAATATCACCATGAGCAACATTACCTATCGAGGAAACATTTTCTCTATTCCTCTGAAATAATACCTTAAGTATCTTTCAGGAGGACGGAAAACTCTTTTCTGATCTACGAGGTGGAGGAGGTATGTTTCTTATTGGCTCAACCTGATTTGGTTCCAATTGGTCCTAGCTCATTGTACCTATGAGACTTTTCATCAAGCTTGATCTACTCTTCCAATGCCTGCTATCTTGAATAACTATTTTTCAAGAAAGATGGCATGTCAACTCATAATCACATTGTGGTCTTTTGGAATGTAGAAATAGTATCCTAATGACTCTTTAGGATATCATGAATCGAGCTATGAAGGACTAAACTCTCGCTGTCCGCTTGTTGTTCTTTGACATGAGCGAACAATCCACAATTCTGAGATGACTCAAACTGGTTATTACCGTACAATATCTATACGGGTGGAGGAATGGTTTAGAGGCAATCGTAATTTAGGAAGATCAAACTTGAAGTTACAACATGAATATCCCCAAAGACATTAGGGAAGGTCTGTGAAGCTCGTCATAGGATTCAAACCATACAATAGGGTCCAATTCTCCATTTAAAACTCCGAGTTGAGTTTAAGTTTCTTGGTGGAGTCGCATTGAAGAGCCTATGTCCATTTTCTAGATAGTTAGAATATAACTCGGTTAAGGTAATTCACCTCCTTGATCTGATCTAAGAACTTAATGGAAATTTTATCCAGTTTGTTTTCTACTTCTGTCGTGAATTCTTACTAAACTTTATCAAAAGCTTCAGATTGTGTTCATAATCACTAAACGATTACTAGACCCGAAAAGATCACGATAAAGGTAAAATGAGAGTGACCCAAAATTGCCTTAAGCTGGCACATAAATGGGCCGACACATCAGGATGTACTAGGACAGGAGATCCTGTGCCTTTCCCATGAACAATAGGGTTCACACTCTCTGGTGCATCTACCAATGTCCATACTTTATTGGTGTACATGGAGTCCATTTTGGATTGCATGATAGCCAGCCATTTGTCAGAGTCCCTACTCATGACTGCTTCCGTATAGGTCAGAGGTTCAACATTCTCAATGACTTAGGCTTCATTATTCTCAATAATGAACCCATACCTCACAGATGCATGTCACACTCTATCAGACCTATGTATAGGAGTTGTGCATTCTGGTTCTTCCATATTTATGTGTTTATTTGATTGAGAAATAACTATTTGTTCTTCATAAAAGTGGGCTTCAATATTTGTTCTTCCATGTTTGGGCTTCAATATTTCTCTCACTGCCCTTCTAGGATGAACTCTTTCTCCATAAAAGTGGCATGCCTACTTACAAACATCTTTTATTCAGTAGGATGGTAGAATAGATATCCCATATTATCTCTAGGATATCCCATAAAAAGACATTTGTCTGATCTAGCATCTAGCTTATGTCCAAAATTTCTTTTGACATATGCCAGACAACCCCATATCTTAAGATACTTAAGATTAGATTTTTTACCTCTCCATATCTTATATGGAGTACTAGATACAAACTTAGAAGATACTCTATTCAAGATTGAAAGGAATATGCCCTCAAGCTAATCAATTTTTTGGGCTATTTTTGTCTTCCAAACTAATGTAATGACATTTTTAATAAAGGCATTTATTTCATCATATACAGTGTCTTATTATTTATTTAAGATTATGATGAACCTCATAAATTAGAGCTATAATTTTAGGATTATGATGAGATCATACCTGTGAGACCTAAAACCTTAAAACACTAATTTAAATATTCCTAGTCGTTGGGACATTGAGTTAGGGATCAATATTTTTTCGCTAAGACTAGCACATTCTTTGTATGCTCGATTGAGAGGGTGATTGATCTCACAATAACTTGTGTATGACACTAATACAAGAATGTGGGTGCTCATTAGAGAATGAGTTCACTGAATTGATCCAAATTGAGAATATCTAATGGAGTCTTATCTACATGTCAATAGATGGTTCTCATAGTGGAATTTGTGCATGTAATCCTTTGACCTGAAACTACCATAGAATCTTATATATATAAATCCATATTTTGGTTCATACTCATTCATGACTCAGTTATGTACGGGATGATCTGGATATGGTAGATTATATATATGAAGGTTGTGAGTAGGTTAACATGGAATCGATCTCTCCTGGTAAGAGGAAATAGCATCCTACCTGCTTCAAACAAATGATGATTCAGGAAGACTTTGATCAAAGCATGATGAAAATTAGAAATGGTTTCTAATATTTCATTAAATGAATCATCATCATAAGATTGAAAGAGAAATGAATATGATATTGGGGTTGACATATTTCCATACCCAGAGTCATATTCAGGATGCAGGAAGATCGAAGGATCTAGTTGCATGGTAATTTTCACTGAAGGATATTTTTGGTATTTTCCATCAAAATTTCACATCTTTCGGATAGTCATGATACATTGCTAGACGTCAATCATGTCTTGTGGGTTTGATCAAATTAAAATTTTAATTTGATCATTAAATTAGAAAGTGTTCTAAATTAAGTCAAATTGGGTTGGCTAGTTTTGACCTAAATCGGTTTTGGTTGAGTTCTAACCAGATTAGGTCAAATCACACCCAGACTCACTGCTGGTTAGATGTGGAAACCCAATGGGTCACACACAAAGAGAATTGATTAAGGGTCTAATTGGATTAGACCATGTTTGCAAGATGAACATGCTAGCACATGTAGCAAACCCTAGCACCTGGATTCGAATTGGATTCGAATCAGCTTCCGATTTGGGCTAATTAAGATCCGATTTGAGCCAAATAGGATTTGGTCTTGAGTTGGATTAACCTAGACTTGATTGGGCTTCAGATTGGGTGCCACATACCTGACATCCCACATGCCAGAGAGTCTCTCTCTTGCGCGTGGGAAGTCTTTCATGCGCAAAGAACTCTTTGGCGCATGGAATTAAGTTGGCGCCTACCTTCTTTGACTTTTTCCATTTGTTATGTCACGTAAATTTTTTAAATTGGCATGGACATCAGATATGGGGTGTAGAAGAGTCCTTCTATAGATGAAATACTTTTTCCCTTTTAAATTTTGAGAAGGGATCTTTGTCGCCCAAGAATTCCTTGCCGCCCAAGACTCCATGCCGCCTACTCCTCCTTGACGTCTCTTGGACCAAGTCAAAGTCTCTTGGGACTTTGACTATTCAAAGTTCATCTCCATGCCTTCTTGCTGAATGGGCATCCCTTTTTAGAGCCATTGGATGGCCTTTTATCATGATCTAATGGATGAAAAGGGTGGTGCCAAAGATGAAATTATGCATCGCGACTCTTCGTAAAAAACTTACGTAGAATTAGTCCAAAGAGTCCTTCTGCTTTAAGGCACCTCTTGGACTAAGTCTATATCTTAAATCATTTTTTCTGATGAGGTGTGAGATTGGATGATGGGGCATGAGATTTGATGAGGGAAAGGGCATGAGAAATTTTTTGTTGGCACCCCTACGTACATTATAAATAGGGGTGCGCACCAAGAGTCCGAAAGAGTGAAAATTATCTTTCTTTCTTACAAGAGTTTCTTTTTGTTCCAATTTTCTTTCTTCTTCTTTCTCTTGTCTAGACCTTGTCATTATAAGGATAAGAAGTCATCTTAAGACTAAGAGATTAGGAAGAAAAATTAAGAAGACAAAAGAAAAAGAAAGATAGATAAGGAGAGGCAAGGAAGGTGACATAAAGGCTTAAGAAGGTCTTGCCCATTTAATTAAAGTTCTTATTATTAAGAATTTTAATTATATAAATCAGAGGTGCTGGTGTCTTGATCAAGTCTCTGTGTGGATCAACATTGGAGGGTGAACACGTGGGCACCTGGTGGAACCCCTGACGGACTGCTACCGACAATCAGGGTCAATTTAGGGTTTAGCGATAAGAGGTATGTTCTAATACTTTCTTTTATATTACAAATGCATGTTATATGATTTAATTGCTAATAAGGTGGTCCTAGGGTTTGGGTTTGGTTTATTTGATTTCATATTTTTGCTTTGAAATCCATGCTTCCGCCCTGTACACCAAATCCTATCAGTGGTATCAGAGCAAGCCTTATTAGGTTAAATCATATAATGCTTTGCTTATAGTATAATGGCATAAATGAAAAAATATGATATAATATTTTTAGCATTTATTTACATTTATTTATATGATGAGATCATATTCTTTTATTTATCATAATGAGATTATGTTGTATATATTATTCTGTAAAGGTTGCCCTGATATAGTGGAAAGTATTCACTATATAATGATGGTTGTCCTAGAATAATTATACATGTTAATATATATATATATATATATATATATATATATTTTATCATAATTGATGCTATTAGGCATTTAGTTTGATTTAAATCAGTATGTGCATCGAGACCTTTTAAATCCTCTATTAAAAATTATATTAAGTTGTAGTGTAATTAATCTATAGCTGAATCAGTCAGGATGTCTAATTGATCAATCGGTGTCTAGGAAAAATGGTTCATGATTGGTAAAGAGAACATGGTTTTTTAATTGGTTTCCATTGTCTGACCTGGCCAATTTATTGGTGTCTAAGGAAAGCAATGGGGGGACTCCCACTTTCTCTCCCACTTTACCTGGCCGATTCGATTAATTTAATTCTAGATTGAAATGCTTAGTATTATATTCACTACATTAAGGCCTTCCTTCATACTAGTTTCTTATTATGTCCAGAACCATATTAGTTCTGTGTTGTGTAACCACAAGATCTATCATGGGGAATGATGTAATATTAATCTAGTGCATTGAGATGCTTACAGCATTTTGAATATACTACTTTGTTGTGTAACCACAAAAGTAGTTATATTTCATTTTGACTGTATAGAAATGAAGGATTCTACTTAAACTAAAACATTAAAGTTTGTTGTGTTAACACAAGGCTATTAATGTTTTAGAGGCAAAAGTTTTTTGAGAGTTGCATAAAATGCAATTGGAAAGAGTTTCCTACCTTTGAACTTATAACAGGTTTGTTGTGCAACCACAAGACTTTTTATAAGGAATTAGGATCTTATTCTCACTAAGAAAATCAATAAGAGGGTTATGATTTTTTGATTAAATAGTGGGAGACATAATTAAATTAAAGTCCTAATTTAATTATGTTTGTCATCATGAGTTGTTTGCTTATATATTGTTCTTTATTATGTAGATTAAATGGCTTCTTCACTTTCATTGTGTTCAATTTTGGATTCAAATAAATTGACTGATCAAAATTATGTTGACTGGTTGAGAAACCTAAAAATAGTACTCAGTCAAGAAAAACTCTCCTATATTCTTGATGCCCCTGATCCTAAGCCATTAGGAAAATGATGCCATAGATGAAGATAAGTCCACATACAAGATGTGGCAAAATGATTCTTCTTACTGTCAAATGCATCATACTTGCCTCTATGAATAATGAATTATAGAGGCAGCATGATGGCATGGACACTCAATCCATATTGCTCAATCTAAAAGAGCTTTATGGAGAGCATAGTAGGACTGCTAGATATGAGATATCTAAGCAATTATTTCATGCAAGAATGATAGAAGGAACATCCATACAAAATCATGTTTTGATGGTAATTGACCTAATCACTCGATTAAGTCAATTAGGTTTTGTTATGGATGGAGAGTTAAGTCAGGATTTGATCCTGCAATCACTCCCAGAATCATTTTCTCAGTTTGTCGTGAACTATCACATGAACAAACTGAATTCTTTCTTGCCTGAGCTATTAAATATGCTCAAGATAGTAGAAAGCCATATCAAGAAAGATAAGGCTCCTCTTCTTCTTGTGGATAGGGATCTCCAAGAAGAAGGTAGGCAAAAAGGGTTCAAAGAGAAGGTTGAATCCTAAAGATGGTATAAATAAAAAGAAAAAGGAGAAGAAGGTCTCCGAACAGATGACCTATTTTCACGGTGGCAAAATAGGTCATTGGAAGAGGAATTGCAAGGCTTACCTTGCAACCGTGAAGTCTGGTGCAAATAATGCACCAAAAGGTATGTATGAGATACATACTATATTATCATTAAATTCTTTCATTTCAAATTCTTGGGTATTAGATACCGGCTGTGGTTTTCATATCTGCAAATCTTTGCAGGGGCTACAAAAAAAATTAAGAGTTTGAAGAAAGGTGACTTCAAGCTCTATGGCACTAGGAGGAGAGTCTATCCAAGCAGAAGCTGTAGGGACAAATATATTGAAGTTACCTTATGAGAAGATCTTAGAGCTTACAAATTATTATTATATGCCTAAGATCATTAGAAATATTATATCTATACCCTTGTTATTAAAACAAGGTTATAGTCTTAATGTAACGAGCGAAGGTTGCTCGATCAAATATTCTAATGAAAATATTTGTTTTGGCATATTTAGCAATGGTTTGTTGACTCTATGTTTGGATGACAATATATTTCATATTGATGAAAATAGAAAACGTAAGAGAGATGACATAAATAATACTTTACTTTGGCATTGTCGATTAGGTCATATTAGTGAGGCTAGGATTAACAAGTTATACAAAGAAAAGTTCTTTGATCCTTTTGATTATGAATCATTGGGAACTTGTGAATCATGCCTCATGGGTAAAATGACCAAGATTCCATTTAGTGGACATGGAGAAAGGACAAATGAGTTATTAGGACTTGTACATACGGATGTATGTGGTCCTATGACAACTCAAGCTAGAGGAGGATACTCTTATTTTATAACATTCACTGATGATTTATCTAGGTTTGGATATGTGTATCTTATGAAACACAAAATCAGAAGCCTTTGATAAATTTAAAGAGTATCAAAGTATGGTCGAAAAACAAACTGGACAATGTATAAAAATCCTTCGATCTGATCGGGGAGGAGAATACTTATCTAGTGAGTTTCTAGACTATCTTAAAGTTAAAGGGATTCTCTCTGAATGGACACCTCCTTATACACCATAATTAAATGGTGTAGCCAAAAGAAAAAATCATACCTTATTAGATATGGTACGGTCCATGATGTGCTTCACTGAATTACCTATTTTCTTCTGGGGTCATGCTCTGGAGACTGCATAATTTACATCTTGAATAGAGTTCCTTCTAAATCTGTATCTAGTACTCCATATGACATATGGAGAAGTAAGAAATCCTAATCTTAAGTATCTTAAGATATGGGGTTGTCCAGCATATGTCAAAAGAAATTTTGGACATAAACTTGATGCTAGATCAGACAGATGTCTATTTATAGGATATCCTAGAAATAGTATAGGATATTTATTCTACCATCCTACTGAACAAAAGGTATTTGTAAGTAGGCATGCCACTTTTCATGGAAAAAGAATTTATCCTAGAAAAGGGCAGTGGCAGAAATATTGAACTTAGTAAAGTTCAAGAAAAACAAATAGAAATTTCTCAACCAAAAAATCACATAAAAGAACCAAAAACACATAACTCCTATACATAGGTCTAATAAGAGTATGAAATACACCTTATGAGGTATGGGTTTATTACTTGAGAACAATGAAGCCCAAGTCATTGAGAATGACGAACCTCTGACCTATATGGAAGCAGTCAAAAGTAAGGACTCTTACAAATGGCTGGCTGCCATGCAATCCAAAATGGAATCCATGCACACCAACAAAGTA
Organism: Cocos nucifera; assembly: GCA_006176705.1. Lineage (NCBI taxonomy): Eukaryota > Viridiplantae > Streptophyta > Magnoliopsida > Arecales > Arecaceae > Cocos > Cocos nucifera. The sequence continues at coordinate 137,203 of QRFJ01002052.1, read as the reverse complement.
TGGACTTTGGTGGATGCACCAGAGGATATAAACCCTATTGGATGCAAATGGATTTTTAAGAAAAAGATTGGAGCTGATGGTCAAATTGAAACCTATAAGGCCAGATTGGTGGCTAAGGGTTTTAGGCAAAAATAGGGGATTGATTATGATGAAACATTTTCACCTGTTGCCATGCTCAAATCTATTTGGATTATGCTTGCTATAGCAGCATACCATGACTATGAAATATGGCAAATGGATGTAAAGACTGCCTTCCTTAATGGTTTCCTTGAGGAGGAGGTCTATATGTCACAGCTAGAGGGATTTGAGTCAAATGAGAGACCAAATCAGGTATGCAAGCTTAAGAGATCCATTTATGGATTAAAGCAAGCATCAAGGAGTTGGAACATCCATTTTGATGAAATAGTAAAAGAGTTTGGTTTTATCAAGAATGTGGATGAACCATGTGTGTACAAGAAAACTAGTGGGAGAACCATAGTCTTCTTGGTTCTGTATGTAGATGACATACTCCTCATTGGGAATGATATCCCAATGTTACAATCAGTCAAATTATGGCTATCAAATAAGTTTTCCATGAAAGATTTGGGAGAAGCATCCTATATACTAGGAATAAAGATCTATAGAGATAGATCTAAGAGGATGCTAGGCTTGTCCCAATCTAAGGTACATTGACTTAATACTGAAAAGATTCAGTATGGATGGGAGTAAAAGAGGTTACTTATACCCATGAGTCAAGGCATACATCTCTCTAAAAAGATGTCTCCAAAGACACCTGAAGAGAGAAATAGAATGAGTTCTATTCCTTATGCTTCGGCTGTTGGATCAATAATGTATGCCATGTTATGTACAAGGCCTGATGTTGCTTATGCTTTAGGCATTGCAAGTAGATTTCAAGCTGATCCAGGAGAGGATCATTGGAAAGCTGTGAAAAATATTCTTAAGTACTTGAGAAGGACTAAAGATATTTTTCTAGTATATGGTGGTTCTGATCTTAAACTAGAAGCATATTCTGACTTCTAGTTTTCAATCAGATTCCCAGATGATAGCAAATCCATTTTGCAGGTATGTCTTTACTCTGAACGGTGGAGCAGTAAGTTGGAAGAGTACTAAGCAGCCAACTATAGCTAACTCAACCACTGAAGTAGAATACATAGCTGTAAGTGAAGCCGCCAAGGAAGCTATTTGGATGAAGAAGTTCATCACTGAATTAGGTGTTATTCCTAAAATTAAGAATCCAGTACCACTTTACTTGTGATAATACTAGGAGCAATTGCTCAAGCAAAGGAACCAAGGTCTCATCATAAATCCAAACACATTCTGAGATGCTTCCATCTCGTTCGATGAAATTATTGAAAGACAAGATGTAGTCATAGAATGAGTTGGACATAAAGAACAACATAGCAGACCCATTCACTAAGGCTTTACCACTGCAACTATTTGATCGCCACCTTGATTGTATGGGATTAAAATATAAGGGCGATTGGCTTTAGTGCAAGTGGGAGATTGAAAGAAATATGCCCTCAAGCCAATCAATTTTTTTGGGATGTTCTTTGTCTTCCAAAGACTCATGTAATGACATTTTTAATAAATAAAGGTATTTATTTCATCATATGCAGTGTCTTATTATTTATTTAAGATTATGATGAACCCTATAAATTAGGGCTATGATTTTAGGATTATGATGAGATCATACCTAGTGAGACCTAAAATCTTAAAACCCTAATTTAAATATTCCTAGTCGATGGGACATTGAGTTAGGGATCAATGTTTTTCGGTAAGACTAGCACATTCTTTGTATGCTCGATTGAGAGGGTGATTGATCTCACAATAACTTGTGTATGACACTAATACAAGAATGTGGGTGCTCATTAGAGAATGAGTTCACTGAATTGATCCAAATTGAGAATATCTAATGGAGTCTTATCTACATGTCAATAGATGGTTCTCATAGTGAAATTTGTGCATATAATCCTTTGACCTGAAACTACCATAAAATCTTATATATATAAATCCATATTTTGGTTCATACTCATTCATGACTCAGTTATGTATGGGATGATCTGGATATGGTAGATTATTTATATGAAGGTTGTGAGTAGGTTAACATGGAATCGATCACTCCTGGTAAGAGAAATTAGCATCCTACCTGCTTCAAGCAAATGATGATTCAGGAAGACTTTGATCAAAGCATAATGAAAATTAGAAATGGTCTCTAATGTTTCATTAAATGAATCATCATCATAAGTTTGAAAGAGAAATGAATATGATATTGGGGTTGACATGTTTCCATACCCAGAGTTATATTCAGGATGTTGGGAGATCGAAGGATCTAGTTGCATGATAATTTTTGCTGAAGGATATTTTTGATATTTCTATCAAAATTTCACATCTTTTGAGAAGTCATGATACGTTGCTAGACGTCAATCATGTCTTGTGGGTTTAATTAAATTAAAATATTAATTTGATCATTAAATTAGAAAGTGTTCTAAATTAAGTCAAATTGGGTTGGCTAGTTTTGACCTAAATTGATTTGGTTGAGTTCTAACTAGATTAAGTCAAATCACACCCAGACTCATTGCTGATTAGATGTGGAACCCAATCTGTCACACACAAAGAGAATTGATTAAGGATCTAATTAGATTAGACCATATTTGTAAGATGAACATGCTAGCACATGTAGCAAACCCTAGCACCTAGATTCGAATTGATTTTCGATTTGAGCTAATTAAGGTCCGATTTGAGCCAAATAAGAATTGGTCTTGAAGGGATTAACCTAGACTGATTGGGCTTCAGTTTGGGTGCCACATACCTAAATCCCACATGCCAGAGAGTCTCTCTTTTGTGCGTGGGAAATCTTTCATGCGCAAAAAAATTTTGGCGCATGGAATTAGTTGGCGCCTACCTTCTTTGACTTTTCCCATTTGTTAGTTGGCGCCTACCTTCTTTGACTTTTTCCATTTGTTATGTCCCATAAATTTTTTAAATAGGCATGGACATCAGATATCGGGTGCAGAAGAGTCCTTCTGTAGATGAAATACTTTGTTATTATTTTGAGAAGGAACTCTTTGTCGCCTAGGAATTCTTGCCGCCCAAGACTCCTTGCCGCCCTCTCATCCTTGACGCCTCTTGGGATTTTGACTATTCAAAGTTCATCTCCATGCCTTCTTGCTGAATGGGCATCCCATTAAGGGCCATTAGATGGCCATCTTATCTTATCCAAGCCCTTAAAATTATGGCGCCATTTACTTATGCATCGTGACTCTTCGTAGAAAAACTACATAGAATTAGTCCAAAGAGTCCTATTTTAAAGCACCTCTTAACTAAGTCTACGTAATTTTAAATTGCATAAAAGTCAGATGGGTGTGAGATATGGTGATGGGGTGTGAGATGTTGATGAGGGAAGTGCGTGAGAAATTAAGATGGCACCCCTACGTACATTATAAATAGGGGTGCGCACCAAGAGTTCGGAAGAGTAAAAACTGATTTTTCTTTCTTACAAGTGTTTTCTATTGTTCAAATTTTTTTTCTTCACTTCTCTTATCTAGACCATGTCTTTATAAGGATAAGAAGTCATTTTAAGATAAAGAGATTAGGTAGAAAAATTAAGAAGATAAGAAAAAAGAAAGAGAGGTAAGGAGAGGCAAGGAAGGTCCTGCCCGTTTAATTAAAGTTCTTATTATTAGAATTTTAATTATATAAATCAGAGGTGCTGGTGTCCTGATCAAGTCTCTGTGTGGATCAACGTTGGATGGTGAACACGTGGGCACCTGGTGGAACCCCTGACGGACTGCTGCCGACAATTAGGAATAATTTAGGGTTAAGCGATAAGAGGTATGTTCTAATACTTTCTTTTATATTACAAATGCATGTTATATGATTTAATTGCTAATAAGGTGGTCCTAGGGATCGGGTTTGGTTTATTTGATTTCATGTTTTTGTTTTAAAAGCTGTGCTTCTGCCCTGTACACCATTCCTATCAAAGATGTATACTGCGGTCTCTAGGGTATGTCCCCAGAAGAAAATAGATAATTCTGTGAAGCACATCATGGATCGTACCATATCTAGCAAGGTACGATTCCTTCTTTTGGCTACACCATTTAATTACGGTGTGTAAAGAGAGGTCCATTTAGAAAGAATGCCATTTACTTTAAGATAGTCTAGAAATTCACTAGATAAGTATTTTCCTCCTCGATCGGATTGAAGGATTTTTATACTTTTTTTAGTTTGTTTCTCGACCATACTTTGATACTCTTTAAATTTATCAAAGACTTTGGATTTGTGTTTCAAAAGATACATATATCCAAATCTAGATAAATCATCAGTGAATATTATAAAATAAGAGTATCCTCCTCTGATCTGAGTTGTCGTAGGACCATATACATCTGAATGTACAAGTCCTAATAACTCACTTATCCTTTCTCCATATCCACTAAATGGAGTCTTGGTCATTTTACCCATGAGACATGATTCATAAGTTTCTAATGATTCATAATCATAAGGTTTAAGGAATTTTTCTTTGTATAACTTGTTAATCCTGGTCTCACTAATATGACCAAGTCGACAATACTAAAGTAAAGTATTATTAACGTCTTCTCTCTTATGTTTTCTATTTTCATCAACATGAAAAATATTGTCATCCAAACATAGAGTTAACAAGCCATTGTTAAAAATGCCAGAACATATAATTTCATTAGAATATATGATCGAGCAACCATTGCTAGTTACATCAAGACTATAATCTTGTTTTAATAATAAGGGTATAGATACAATATTTTTAATGACCTTAGGAATATAATAACAATTTGTTAGCTCTAAGATCTTTCCAGAAGGTAACTTCAAAATATTTATCCCTACAGCTCCCGCTTAGATGGACTCTCCTCCAGCACCATAGAGCTCGAAGTCATCTTTTTTCAAACTCTTAATTTTCTGCAGTCCCTGCATTAATTTACAGATATAAAAACTATAGTTGGTATCAAATACCCAAGAGTTTAAAATGGAAGAATTTAATGACAAAATTGTATGTATCTCATACTTACCTTTTGATGCAATATTTGCACCATTCTTCATAGTTGCAACGTAAGCCTTGCAATTCCTCTTTCAATGACCTACTTTGCCATAATGAAAATAGGTCATCTGTTCCGAGGCTTTCTTCTCCTTCTTCTTCTTATATATGCCATCTTTAGGTTCAGCCTCCTCTTTGAATCCTTTTTACCCGCCTTCTTCTTGAAGATCCTATCTACAAGAAGTAGAGGAGTCTTATCCTTCTTAATATGGCTCTCTGGTATTTTTAACATATTTAATAGCTTCGATAGTGTAGTATTCAATTTCTTCATGCGATATTTCACAACAAACTAAGAAAATAATTCTGAGAGTGATTGTAGGATTAGATCCTAACTCAAGTTTCCATCCATAATAAAATCTAATTGACTTAATCAAGTGATTAGGTCAATTATCATCAGAACATGATTTTGTACGAATGATCCTTTTGTCATTCTTGAATGGAATAACTGCTTAGATATCTCATATCCAGTAGTCCTTCTTTGCTCTCTATAAAGCTTTTTTAAATTGAGCAATATGGACTGAGTATCCATCCCATCATGCTGCCTCTATAACTCATTACTCATGGAGGCCAATATGATGCATTTGACAGTCAATGAATCATTTTGCCACTTCTTATAAGCAGCTTTTTCTTCATCTATGGCATCTTCTCCTAATTTCTTAGGATCAGAAGATTAGAGGATATAGGAGAGATTCTCCTGATTGAGTACTATTTTAAGATTTCTCAATCAATCCACATAATTGAGACTGGTCAATTTATTTGAATCCAAAACTGAATGCAGTGAAAGTGAAGAAGATATTTAATCTACATAACAAAGAATGTTACATAAGCAAACAATTAATGATGACATACATAATTAAATTAGGACTTTAATTTAATTATGTCTCCTACTATTTTATCAAAAATTATAACCCTCTAATATGATAGTTAAGAAACCCTAATTGATTTTCTTAGTGGGATTAAGATCCTAATTTCTTATAAAAGATCTTGTGTTAGCATAATAAATCTTTTATAAGTTCAATGGTAGGAAACTCTTTTCAATTGCATCTCATGCAATTCTCAATATAACCATGGTCTCTAAAGCATTAATAGCCTTGTGTTAGCACAACAAACTATAATATTTTAGTTAACTAGGATCCTTCATTTCTATACAGTCAAAATGGAATATAACTGCTCTTATGGTTCCACAACAAAGCAATTATACCCAATATGCTGTAAACATCTCAATGCACTAGATTAATATTACATCAATCCCCATAATAGATCTTGTAGTTACATAATAAATCTAATGTGGTTTATGACATAATAATGAACTAGCATGAAGGAAGGCCAAAATATAATGAATTAATCAAATTTGCTTGTCGAGCCGACTCGGACTTGGTTCACAGTCAAGTCGGCTCGACGGCATCTAGCCCGAGCAATTGCATTCTATCTGCCTGAGATAGCGGGCTTAAATCCATCTCGAGCCAACTTGATCTCACCCCCAGCCAGCTCGATGGCGTATCCGAGCTAGCTCGGCTGCGTATCAGATTTCAATAGAAAAGCCTTTAAGCACCCAAACTAGAATTAAATCAATTCAATTGGCTAGGTAAGTGGGAGAGAGGTGGGGGTCCCTCCGTTGTTTTTCTTAGACACCAATAAATTTACAAGGTCAGACAACGGAATAAATTAAAAATCATATTCTCTTTACCAATTATGAACCACTTTCCTAGACATTGATTGATCAATTTGACATCCAGTTTGGTTCTATTATCAATTAATTACACTACAAGTTAATAAAATTTTTATAGAGGGCTTTAAATGGTCTCTTGCACATTCTAATTTAAAATCATATGGAACACAAGAATATATATCAATCATGATATACAACAAACATAATAGCATGTATAATCATTCTAGGACAACCATCATTACATTGTGAACTCATGCCATTATGTCAGAGCAACCTTTATAGAATGATATATACCTCATAATCTAATTATGATTAAATAAACATGATCTCATCACATTAAAAATATGCTAAAATTTTAAATATGATCATGTTATATTGATAATTTTGCCATTAAAGCATAAACATAACAATATATGATTTAGTCAAATAAAGCTTGCTCTGATACCACTATAGGGTTTAGTGAACAGGGTGAAATCATGAATTTCAAAGCAAAATTATGAAATCATAAAATCAAACCCAAATTCTAGGACCACCTTATTAGAATTAAATCATATAACAAGCATTTATAACATAAATGCATGTTATAGGAACATACCTCAATTGCCTAATCCTGAATTGAGTCTGAACTCTAGCAGCGGTCCGACAAGGGTTCCACCAGGTGCCTACATGTTCATCCTCCAACATTGATCTGTACGGGGACTTGATCAAGCCACTAACATAATAAAATCTAATTCCTTGATTAAATTCTTAATGCAAGAATTTAATTTGGGTAGAATTTCCTTATAGCCTAGTTTTCCTTCTTATTGCCTTTCTCTTCCTTTCTTTCTCTTCTCTATGTCTTCTTAATTTTTCTTCCTAATCCCTTGTCTTAAAAGAAGACTTCTTATTCTTGATAGTACCTTGTCTGGACAAGAGAAAGGGAGAAAGAAAATTGGACAAAAGAGAACTATGCAACAAAGAAAGAAGAGTTTTTTAATACACTTGGACATCTGGAGCGCACCCCTATTTATAATGTACGTCGGGGTGCTTCCACCAAATTCCTATGCCCTTTCCCTATCCTCATCTCATGCCCATCTAAAAATAACACCATGTGGAAGCAAGGGAAATTAAGTCCAAGAGTTGCTTCGTGCAGAAGGACTCTTCAGAAAATAATTCTTCGTTGTTTCTAAAAAGTCACATAGTTTCATTTCTGCTTGGCACCACCTATGAAGGATTGTGATATAATCACAAGACCATCAAAGGTCCTCATTATGTGTGCCAATTTTAGATGGGGCATGGAGATAAGGATGGCATGGAAAAATCAAAGCTCAAAGGCATTTGACTTGGTCCAAGAGGCACCTTCAATCAAGGAGGTGGCAAAAGGTCTTTGGTTATCCAAAAACTTGATAACCAATGAAGAGATTAACTAGTACAAGGACTCTTCTGCACCCTCTCTTTATTTAGAAACATGTAACAAATATTACGTGAAAAACTAAGGAAGACTTTGGCATCAAAACATATCCATGCGCCACATGTTCCTAATGCATGGACCAATTACCACGCGCCAAAGAAAGAGAGTCTCTAACACGTGGGCTGCTAACAGATGATGCCTAGACCCTAGTCAGCAAGCCAAGGGTTGACCCAATTAATGAACCAAATCTGATTTGACATTAATTGGATCTTATTAGCCCAAAATAAAATTCGATTCGAATCTAGGTCCTAAGGTTTGCAACATAAGCCAGCATGTTTAACTTGCAAACAAGATCTAATCCAATTAGATCCTCGATCAATTCTCTTTATGTGTGACCCATTGAATTCCAAATCTAGCCAGCAATGGATTTGAATGCAATTTGACCTAATCTAGTTAGAACTCAACCAAACTAATTTAGGTCAAAATTAGCTAACCCGATTCGATCAATTAGAATACTTTCTAATTAATGATCAAATTAAACTCTTTAATTTGATCGAACCCACAAAAAAAGATTGACATCTAGCAATGTGTCATGTCTATTCAAAATATATAAAATTTTGATGGAAATACTAAAAGTACTCTTCAGTGGAAAGTTACCGTGCAACAGGATCCTTCAATCATCCTGCATCCTGAATATAACTCTGGGTATGGAAATATGTCAAACCCAATATCATATTTATATTTCTCTCAATCTTATGATGATGATTTGATTAATAAAATATTAAAAACTATTTCTAATTTTCATCATGCTTTGATCAAAGTCTTCCTGATTCATCATTTGATTGAAGCAGGTAGGATGCGACCTCCTCTTACTAGGAGTGATCAATTTCATGTTAACCTACTCACAACCTCCATATGTAATTCATCATATCCAGAACACTCCGTACATGATTGAGTCATGAATGAGTATGAACCAAAATATAGATTCATACATATAAGGTTCTATGGTAGTCTGAGGTCAAAGGATTACATGCACAACTCCCACTATGAGAATCATCTATTAATATGTAGATAAGATTTCATTAGATGTTCTCGAGTTGGATCAATTCAGTGAACTCATTCTCTAATGAGTATCCACATCCTTGTATTAGTATCATATACAAGTGATTATGAGATCAATCATCCTCTCCATCGAGCATACATAGGATATGCGAGTCTTATCGAAAATATTGATCCCCAACTCAATGTTCCATTGATCAAGAATATTTAAATTAGGGTTTTAAGATTTTAGATCTTACTGGTATGATCTCATCATAATCCTAAAATCATAGCCTAATTTATGGGATTCATCATAATCTTAAATAAATAATTAAGATGCAGCATATGATGAAATAAATGCTTTTATATATTTGAAAATGTCATTACATGAGTTTGGAAGACAAAGAATAGCCCATCAAAATACAAATTTCAATTGGCTTGAGGGCATATTTCTTTTAGGTACTGCTCTGACACTAATTATTCTACCTACGGCTGCTCGAAATCATAGTCGTAGATCCGATCTCTTATGCGAACCTATGTTTTAATCCAGAAATATGAAGAAAAACAAAGTATAGATGGGCAACACCTCAGGGCTTAAAGTTGGAACCAAAGAGAAAAGAGAGAAGAGAGTTTGAGGGAGAAAAGATCTGTATTCTAAAGCATTCACGAAATCCTAATACATCCTATGTATTTATTCATAGCTATTAGGTTCGATCGAAAACTCTCCTAGCTAATCCAATAAATGAAAGCACTCACCGAGACATGTACATATGTCTCACATACACTCATCCCCTGGATCTAAATCCAACCCATATATGAGTTAGCCTCTTTAAGACCTTATTGGATCAGGCCTTAAGACCCTAAGATAAAAGCTTATCCTAGACCCAGACAGAAAATCCCGCTAGTTCTGTTCACCCCTATTGAGCGAACTCTCTCAGGAGTCGAGCCAGCTCGACTGTGTCATACCCAAATGCCATCTTCTATCTGCCTGAGACAGTCGGCTCGATGGTGCCCCAAGCTGACTCGACTGTGTGCCAGCCCCTATCTTGGCTAATTCTTTTCTTTGGCTTTGGTCCTTAGCTCCACCTTGTGTTCCAGATCCTTGGAGCACCTACCAAGCCCCTCAAGGTCCTCACACTTAAACCTCGAGTTCGTGTAGGGCTACATGCCCCCTTCACCTAGGATAACTTTTATCTTAGAACTAGGACTTATGCTCATCCTAGTATCCCTGAGCCAACACTCTAGCTCCTCCTGTGGCCTCCCAAGGCTTAAAAGCACCACACCAAATCTTACACTTAGGGTCTCAGTTTGTAAGGTCCAAAGGGGCTAACCTATAGATTGGACTAGGATTAGTCCAATGGATGTGTGCATGTAAGACATGGGCTCGGGGAGTGTGACACATTAGGTTAGCTAGGGAAGTTTTTTGGGTTGGATCAACTTGACCAGGTATATATATACTTTGTATTGAGTTTGTAAACTAACATGAATGAAATAAAAGCTCTTTTCTCCCTAAAATCTCTCTCTTCCTCTCTTCTCCTTGGCCTAGGGTTTTCTGGGATTTGCTAGAATGACCATCTCTTTTCTTGGATCTTTGTTGCTATTTCTGTAATCATCAAGTAGCAAGAATTATTCCCAACAATCCATTCACTAAAGCTCTACCATAGTAGTAGTTCAATTTCCTTCTTGATTATGATGGAAAACATGCAGGATTTCATGCTTAAATTTCGAAACTTTTTTGAAAATAAAGAGCAGCGAAAGACATAGATTAAACTATTTAATCTATAAATGCATATAATTAAATTATAAAATCCTACATCAAGGATCTATAACATATCATGATGCAAATATAAACCTAAAAATAAATTAAACATAATTGGTATTAATCAAATCAGTACCTAGATCTAGAACAATTCTAGATCAAACTTAGATCGCATCTAGGTCACCAAGAGATCAGATCTCTTACCTTTGCATGGGTAGAGAACTCCATAGTCGAATCCTATTATTGCCTTTATAGCCATACACGTGTCCGATCTCTATAGGTGATCCACACAAATCTGCAACACCGATCAAAGGTTCGACGAATGAAGATCCGCTTGAAGTGCTAGCTTCTCGCGGATCGCTTCTGATGGTTAATCAAATACATGTTCTTTAGATCTCTTGGATACTCTAAGAGATGAAGAACATGAGGAGGAATATGGAAGAAATCCAACCCTTGGATCTTCCATAAATCAAAAAATAAAATCAAGGAAAAATAAATCCTAAGAGAAGACAAATCTTCTCCTTCAGGATATCATCAGTTGATGTCCTGAAAACATCTCTATGCTAGGATAAGAGGACACCTTCTCCTCTAGAATTTTTTCTAAGTTTCTAGATCTAAGATTTCTAATTTTAATCATACAAAAATCCCATAAAAAAAAGGAGAAGAAGGATTCTCAAAGAAATCCGAAGAGAAGACCATTCTTCTCTTTTCCTTCTCTCATCAGGGCATGATCAGATTATGTCCAAAAAATTAACACCATGCCCCAATAACATGGAGCACTCATCCCCACACCCAAATCCTCTCTCTCTCTTATATTTTTAGCATATAAAAATTATTAATAAAATAGAAAGTGAGAAACATGAAAGAAAAATATAAGAGAAGATAATCTTCTCTAACCTTGTCTCTTCAAGACATCAACCTTTGATGTCTTAATTGAGGGCTCTTCTCCAAGAATATTGGCACCAAAAATTCTCCACGCCTTCTCCTCCTTCTCTTCTGATTTTTCATGATTTTTTTAGGATTTTTTACATCCTAAAACCATCTCATAGGAGGCATTCACCTTTTATTGCAAGACTAGGTCAAAACCTAGTCAAAGGAGGACTTCTATGGGGCGTCCAACTAGTGGATGCCCCTTCCACTTATTTTTTCATGTAACCACTGATTTTCATGCACAAATCAAGAGAGAAAGGGATGAATAAAATAGAGGGGCATGGGTAGAGTTGGCGCACAATGAAGGGAGGAGTTTGGGTCAAAGAAAACTCTTCCAAGTAGGAAACAATTTCCAACTTCCTTCTAGTTTTGATCAAGTCAAAATTTATTCTAAATAATCTAATATGGGGCATGGGAAACTTTTTATTAGGCATAGAAAAACATAGAAAACATTTGGAATTAAAATATGACATGGGCTTTCTTAGGCCCAAGTGAAAAAGAGAGAGTCCCAGTCCAACTGGGACTCCTCTTGTTTGACTAGGTCAAAATTATTTTAAATCTAATTTAAATTTTATTTAAATTAGATTAAATATAACCTAATTAAGAGTGATCCTAGTCTAATTAGAAATTTAATTAAATTAGATTAAATTAAGATTTAAATCTGATTTAAATTCTAAGTCAATTAGGTGCACCCAAGTTCAAGTCAAACAAGGAATTATTCTTCCCTAGCAATTGGCTTACCAATAAATCAATTAGACTTAATCTAATAAAATATAAACTAATTCTAATTAAATCTAATTCAATTAGACTTGATCATAATCCAACTTGTCAATCAAATTGAGCCAATTAGCAATCCAATTGCTAATCAATCCTCCTATAATACTTGCATTAGGTCAAACATCAATCGCATTGAATGTTTGACCTTGAAATGATTCTCAATCATCGACTAACCATCCGATCAGATTACAAGATCTAATGTGTGAGACCCCATAGGTTTGAACCTATGCTGGTAGCATAAAAATTAATTTTTGTACCAATCAAAGTTACCATCTAGCAATGGCTTCCAACTTCCGAATAGGTCGAATGTATGCAAAGCTACATTCTTAGAATCCTGACCTATGGTTATCATATAATTCATTCCTATGATCAATAATACTCAAGATAACTTTGAGTATGAGGTCAAATACTCATACATGTCATCTATATTGTGTCTCAAAATTTTGCAAATCCCGTGACACCTCATAAGGATTATCCAAGCCTAGGTTTTGCTAAATTGAAATACAGCTAGTCATTTTCTTTCTAAAATTAATCAAGAGTGCTCAATCCCATCTTGACTCACACACTGACTTAACAAGTACTTAACTATACCCAAAAACCTTTCAAACCTATATTAGAAATACAGGAAGTCCGGCACCAAAGTATAGCGAGTTGCTTGCAAGTCACTATGGTGATCTCAGATCGGAGGGACACTTATATCCATTGGCCTTAGCTAGCTACTCTTGATAGTAAAGTGCTACATTGATCACGTTCAGTGCAGATGTACTCCTACATCTCACCTGGATGCCATACCAGTATCTCCACACCACTTGGTTACGAGGATAACCAATGCATATGATATACAGTGATCTATACTCGATAAGTTATTATCCTTATTAATAACTTATTATTTGATCGTGAACAATTTAAGAACCATCAAATAAATCTTTCTTTATTGATCGATTATGGTTCTAAATACTTCATCCTAATTTAGGAGTTCATTTAAGGAAGATAGAACTTTTATGATCAACCAGCAAAATAACATTATTATTAGATAATTCATATACTAATTCCAATCATCTACTACTTAAATGATTAACTTTAGGATACATTTTTCAACAACTCCCACTTAGACTAAAGCCAATCAGAATGATATCAAATATCCTATCTTTCACTTGAGTTCGTAGAACTCCTTAGTTTTGAAGCCTTAGCAAATGGGTCGGTCAAGTTCTCCTTTTACTTCGACCTTCTAAAGATCGACGTCCCCCTGATCTAAAATCAAAGATGATAGCGATGTAGAATATGCTAGTCCTTGGATTCTTTAGCCTAAGCTATGGCTCTAGTGCTACGATAGAACTGGATCATTGGTGGAGGGTGCCACTCCTAACCTGCTAATGAACCTCAGCAACTATGCTGCTTACATGGTAGCATCATATGCCATGATGTACTCTACATCACTAACTGAATAGGCTAAAGTATCTTGCTTGATACCTTTTCAGCAGACTGCTCCTACAATTAGGGTATGAGCCAACATTCTCTAGTTGTCATCTTGTTCTGATTGAAATTAAAATATCCACATGTTTTAAGTCAGTACTTTCATATTTGAGTCACTAGACCTTAGTATTTTTCAAATACTTAAGTATTGTCTATACAATCTTTCAGTCGCTTTCACTTGGATCAGATTGGAATCTGCTCACTACCTCTAGTGAGTATACCATGTCTAGTCATGTATATGGGGAAATAAGATGGCAGCTAAATCATTATTCTTTGCAATGCTGGGATGTCATTTTCGATTAAGAGAATTTCATCCACAGATAATACAAGGAATAACACTATAGAATATTTTATCTAATTATAAATGCAAAATTTATCTTTGTTCATAACAAAGGCATACGTTCAAAATGTATGTTCTAATTCTGAGGTAATAGCTAAACGGGCTTTAAGGTCTTTATCTTTCCATCTGTGCTACTCTAATCCTTTTGAAAATCCATTCACATCCAATGGATTTTATCCCTTCAGGTGAATCAACTAGTGTCCATACACTATTGATTTCCATGGACTTCAATTTAGATCATGTAGCTCTAGATCACTACATTGTATCCCTATAGGTGATCGAATCCTTGTTGTTCTCATCGAGCTCAACAGGATCGCCATCTCGAACCTAGATATTGAAGTATCTGTCCAGCTGATGTAGTACTCTACCGGATCTCCTTAAAGATGATACTTTAATGGGCTTCAGATTTGATCTAATCAAATTCAATTCTATAGGTTTACTAGATTACATCAGTTCTTTTCTACTAGTCAAACTTTTTCAAGTTTAACTTGACAGGCATCAGTTCCTTCTCTAGGAAACTCCTTTCCAAAAGAAATACCCTACTACTGATGAACATCTTATGTTCTTTAGCATAGTAGAATTAATAATCCTTAAATACTTATTGGATCAGGATCTAAGTTTATCTGTGTGCAAATACATGACATAGGTCGATCAACTCCAAACTTGTAAGTGAGAGAGTCTAAGTCTATGCCCAATCCATATCCCATATGGAATCTATGAGACATTTACTCAGAACCTTTTTTCAGAGGAAAACTAGTAGCCACAAGAGCACAACCCTGAAACAGGCAGACAAGTGAACCCTATAGTGGATTGAACCATGTCTAAAAAAATTCTATTTCTTCTTTTAGATACACTGTGTTCTAAAAAGAAATCCACTGAGAGAGAATCCAATTCTCTCCTAGATATGTCACAAACTCACTGGATAAGTACTCACCTCCTTGATCTGATCGAAGAGTTTTAATACCTTATCCAGTTTGTTTTCCTATTTCATTATTGAATCATTTGAACATTTTAAATGATTCAGACCAGATGCACACATGCTCAGATAAGTTGTCTGTAATGAAATACTAATATCTTTCTTTGGCACTTAAGTTTATAAGTCCACATACATCACTATGTATGAGACTTAGAACTTTATCAGCTCCATCTTTTTCAGTAAAAGGTAATTTTGTCATTTTTTTAAGAAGATAAGATTCACAGGCTATCAATGATTCACAATCATTGATGTCGAAGTTTTTCTCTCAAGCTAACCCATTTATCCTATTCTTGTCAAGATGACTAAGCCTATAATACCAAAGATAGATATCCATGACATAATCTAACTTGGGTGTGTACATTACACTTAACAAACTGTATAAATATTAAATATTATTTCTTTATTATCCATGTATTATTGTAATATTATTCATAATAATATCATAATAATCTCTTTTATTGATAAATGGTAACCATCTCTAACCAAAAGGCCATTAGAGATTACATTTATCATAAATGATGGACAATAGTGACAATCACTCAAAATGACATCTATTGAAAATAAGCTTGACAATTCCTAAAGCTAGGATTGAAACAAGACTTCCATCCCCAATGTTCAGGTATTTCTCACCATTTTTAAATATCCAACTTACTTGTAGTCTTTGCAATAAATTGCATAAGACTACCGGCATCTAATACCCATGTAGTAGAATTATTTATAGAAAAATTTTATGTGTTATCATATAACATCTTTAATGAGCAATTTTTGCTTCTTTCTCTTGTTCAGCCTGTTATGGTCAAGTGAAGTAAGACAATTCTTCTTCCTATGACCCTGCTTCTAACATTAGAAGCACTATGCCTGATTTGGGTTAACCTTAGACTAATTGTTTTGATTGCACTTAGAAGCTCCGGTATGAACACATTCATACTGCTGAACCAAATTCAACTCTCGATACTAATTATCAAAGTTGGGTCCCATAAGTCATCACTGTCTAACAGTGATAGGAACAATTAGGGTTTAGCCTTAATTTGAGAAAAGAGAACATTGACCTAAGTATATGAATTATATTAAGCCTAAAGACTTGGACTTTAGTCTAAAGGTTCTCCCATTATTTTATTCAAATTGGTAGCCTCTACCTCCAATTCAAGGAATTAATTTAATTCCCTAGTAGGTACTAGAATCCATATAGACTGCACATAAGCCCAACTATGGTTGGTCAACCCATGTACATCTAAGGGTAGGTTCATAACCAATTATTTCTTCTAACAACTTCTAGTAATTTAATTTTACCCCAGAAATCTAATCAGTAGGCTAGGACCTCCACTGTAAGAATTCGGTTAGGTCCAACCATTAACATGAGCATACTTGGTGCATCTAACTAACGAATGATTAAGCCTAACTATGGTTGGTCAAGCTAACCACCATTAGAGAGACACATCCAAATCATCATATGATAAATGATAATTCTATTAGTTAACAAGCACCGGGCCTATGGACCTCCAATGATTATTGAGTTAATGGACTCATTATCAAACAACTTAATGGGAGGCTATGATTTGGTTATCTCCATAACTTCATTATTTTAAGGACCTAATAATTTTAGAGGAATTAAATTATTTATGATTTAAGGATTGAAAAGAACATGGACCAATTTGCTCTCACTGACTTCACCAAGTAAGGTTTGCCCACTGACTTCACAAGTCAATGATGAGGATTTGGATCAATTTTAGTCCATGGATACCTAAATCAGTCTCATTGAATGAAATCAATCTCATTGATTTTTTATGTGATATGGGTTAGCTCGAATCAATAAGCAATCTAATCAAAATCTGATTAACCACATTGGCCAGATAAGTGAGATCGATTGGAGGGTCTGCCAAGGCTTGCCTTAGATACTATCAGAAATGGCCAGGTAAGCAGACTGCTAATTAAAAATCACTAGTCTGGAATACCAGACTTATCTTAGACACCAATTGATTTATCAATTTTCATTTGATCTATCTAAAGACTCAGGCTCAACCATTGAGCCACGATCAGGTCTATTTATTAGATATATGGACTTTGATCAACTAAAACTATTAAATTGATCTATAGAAAAGAAATGACCTAATCCTAATTAACTATTAATTAGGTTTGATCAATTTTTTAACTAAGTCCATATTTAATCTAATCCTAGGTCTAACCCAGTTAATGACTAACCTTTAACCCAAGTTTTATGAAATTATCTTAGGATCTTCAAATCATAAATCTAGATCCTAAACAATCACTTAATTCTCAATTAAGTTCAAAGTTTGGATTTATGGAACCTTAGAACTAGTTTTTGATTTAATTATTTGAAATATTTTTAAATTATAAATAATTTACATTAAATCATATTTATTACATGGTTTTAGATCTAATTTATTTTATTATTTAGATCATGTCCTAGGATTTTGAATCTAGAATTTTATAGAAAATTAGTTTTTAATTTAAATTCTATAAAATAAATATATCATACATATACATTCTAGATTCAAAACAAAAATTATATATCCACATATGCAATAAGAGGATCTAGATCTAAACATAAAACACATCATGCGGATCAGATCATAAATTATTTAAAATTATATTTAAAATTTAAAAATAAATCATAAATTATTTTTGATCTCATCTAATAAATTTATGATTTAGATTTTTTAGATCAGCATATACTAGGATAACCTTTCCACTGTAAGGGGTAAACCTTACAGCAGAAAAACCTTATAATAGTATGTGCAATCCTGATATTATTTAGATCTAATCTAAATAATCTAAAATAGATTAAATATCTATTTAATTTTAAATTTAAATCAAAATGTTGAATCATAATTTTTTTTAGATCAAATCTAAATTATTCATGATTCAGATTCAAATCAGCACATACTGGGACAACCTTATGGCAATACGTGTGATCTTTAATTAATTTTTATTTTTAGATTTATTCTTAAGCATACATGAACATGTTATAAAAGAAGCTAGATGCTCTGATACCACTGATGAAAAATATGTAGGATTTCATGCATAAATTTTGAAACTTTTTTGAAAATAAAGAGCAGTGGAAGACAGATTAAAATACTTAATCTATAAATACATGTAATTAAATTACAAAATCCAACATTAAGGATCTATAACATGTCATGATGCAAATATAAATATGAAAATAAATTAAATATAATTGGTATTGATCAAATCAATACCTAGATCTAGAATAATTCTAGATCAAACCTAGATCACATCTAGGTCACCAAGAGATCAGATCTCTTACCTTTGCGCAGGTCGTGAACTCCACGATCGAATCTCATTCTTGCCTTTGGAGCCACATATGCGTCTGATCTCTACAAGCGATCCACACGAGCCTACAACACAGATCGAAGGTTTGTCGAATGAAGATCCGCTCGAAATGCTAACTTCTCGTGGATCCCCCCTAATGGTTAATCAAATATGTGTTCTTCGGATCTCTTGGACACTCCAAGAGATGAATAACACGAGAAGGAATAAGGGAGGAATACAACCCTTGGATCTCTCATAAATTAAAAAAATAAAATCAAGAATAAATAAATCCTAAGAGAAGATAAATCTTCTTCTTCAAGACATCAATGGTTGATGTCCCGAATAAAAGAGAAAATTAGATTTTTCATGTCAGGTTCATTCAAATCTGATTGGATCGAGAGATATATTTCAAAAATTTTTTCTTAGATCCAAATTAGATCAAATATTTTTCATATCTAATTTTCTAATTTGATAAATAAAAAAATTAAATTAAATTAAATCTAAATTAATGTTACCTTGATTTGGGTAATCCGATTATCCTTTGATGATCCTGTTGATTGCCTGAGGTTCTAGATCTAGCCACGTAAGTGCCTGACCTATACCAATATTCACTTGGGCTGGATCTAGAGATCTTCTCCTTTTCTTTCTTTTCTCCAAAAATTAGATCTAAATTTGATTTTGAAAAACTTCAAAACTCCTTTTGAAGATGTGCTGCTGTCTTTTGTAGTAAGGCTACCTTCTTATTTTTCTGTCGCCTTTAGATTACCTAAATTGCACTAAACTCGTGCCCAACTACTTTTGGGCATGGAGAGGAGAGAGAGGACTAGAAGATGGCATGGAGGAGGGAGAGGGGCAGCCTTGGGGCATGGGCTAAGAGGAACTCATAAAAAGTTGGGCGCAGATAAGGTTTATTTATAGACCCTGCTGCGCCATGTAGTGCTGCATCATCCCGGCCAATCGCATTGTTTTGTGCAATCAGATCTAAATCTGATTGGTGGGATGACATTTCCTGATCCAATCAGATGAGAGCCCCATAAATTCATCCTTAGATGGCACCAAAGACTGGTCAAAGCCTATAGGTAAGGGTCACCTAAGTTGAATCCAAGAAGCAACCTGGAGTTCCATCCGTATAGGACTCCAGTGTTTATCCACATGGGGTGCACACCATCCTAGGCGTGCACCCTCCATCTGCCTACCGATGGTAGGTGGATGATAGGAACGCGATGTTGTCGTTAAGACACCGTGTTTATCAGTTTAATCCGACTTCTTAAAATCATTGAAAATGCATAGATAGCAGTGAGTCGGGTCGAATCCACAGGGAAGGTAGTATGTTAGATTTGAAATCTTTGATTTTTAAAAGAAAAAGAAAAAAAAGAAGAGTTTGGGATCAAAAGTGAAGTCGGAAAATAAAAAGTGAAAATTAAAAGGTGCAGGAATTTAAACTTGGTACTAAGATCTACTAGTTAGATCTTAGCATCTACTTGTAAAGCAATAATTTAAAGTGCAGAAATTAAATTACAATAAAAATAAAAAGCAAGAAATTAAAGTGTAAAAATAAAATTTTTATTAATTAAAATTTTAAAATTTAAATACATAGAATTTAAAAAGAATAAAATAGCCTGATCTCTGATCTTGGATCGGCATTGGCAGAAAGATGGTGTAGAAGCTCGGCTCTTCTTCTCGGCACCCATTGCTTCGAAGCAGCCTTTAACCCATAGCCTAGCTTCGCCCTATACCAAAGCTTCACCTTGATCGGAGATATTGATTTTTGGAGGCCTGGGGTCCTTTTTATAGAGCTAGGAGGGCTGGAAAGTTTGCTTCTAGGCAATGTGGGACTAATGAACTTTGTAATCATCAAAATCTGAATAAAATTTGAATTAAAATAGCTCTAATATGTCTCTAATAAATTTGATAAAATCTAGCCATTCAATAGGAATCCAACGATACAAAAATCATCAAAATTGGATGCAGATCAGCTAAGATCGGGTCGGATTAAATTCTGGCCGTTGGATCACGCTTGATGGAGGAAATCTGGCTGCAAATCATGCGCCTGAGAGTTTGATCGCCATCGGGAGCTTTTTGGACTGTCGGATCGTCGCCTGGATCGAACGCTGCCCTTCGATGGTAATCCGCATGATGTCTGCAGCTAAATCAAATTTGGAAGCAACCACAGTCGTCCGATCCTGACTGCAAACATCCACATCCGTCCGGTCGCGCAATCACTGTTCCCATGGACCACGTGGATCGGCCGCACCGCACACCACAACCAATCAGCACCTCTGTTGTCGAGCAAAAAGACTAAATTATCCTTGTGAGCTGCGATAAATTTCTGTAGACCCTTTAGGGGTCTAGGTCCACCACGTGGCAAGCTCTGATTCGTCCGGATTTTGCTGAGCTGGCGGTCCACGCCTGGATCGTGGACCGACTGATGGCTTCAATGGCTGAGTCGACTTTGATGGCTTGGCTTGGCTTGGTGGCTCGGCTTGCGGAGCCGGCTGAGCCATTTTCTTTTTTATTTAATTTTTATTTATTTTATATTTTTAAAAATTCATATCTTTTCCATTTTAGCTCCGTTTTACTTGAAATTTATTTTGTTGTGATCAAAAAAATGAGCTCTTTCTATTGATAATAAAATTTTATTTTTTAATTTTTATTAATTTTTTATTATTTTTTAATTAATTTTTTAATTAATAAAAATATGAATTTTTTAAAAATTATATATAAATTGATTAATAATTCTTAAAAATTAATATAAATTAATTAATAAATTAATACTTTTATTGGTGAATTTATGATGCTTATCACACCCCCCAACTTAAGCTTTGCTCGTCCTCGAGTAAAGAAAGAATTTAGTTTTAAATACCTTTTAACTTTAGAGTTTCGAATTTTACCTAAGCAATTTTCAAAATGGCCATTGATATTCAGTAGAGCTTAAATGAGATATATCATTGGGGTATTAATACTTATCAATAGAAAAATTAAGTAAAGAACATTAAATTTTTCAGAACTTTTTCTAAATTATTCCACTTTTATCTCTGATTTGTCTAAACTTTCATATAGGCAGGTGTATTGCTACTTCCATCCTTCATTTATTGATTTTTATTTTTACATTACCCACTTTTTGATGCGAATATCATTGCTTACTTAGGCAACGGGACCCGGTTACTCGGTGGGAAACCAATATTTTTTTTTTTTTTTTTTTTTTTAACGTTGTACCACTATTGAGTGTCTTAACTCCTTAAGCTTTCTATTTGATCCATGTAGCGAGTCTTGGGCCAATGACTCCCAAACCAGTTGGCTTTAGGGCACTAGGTATAGAATACCCCTCGGGCTTACTAGCTCGAATCAAATAGGCTACGAGTTAAGACTAGCTTTACAACGAGCTTCTTTGCCCTTCCCACCTTTTGATGCGAAACTCAATGCTTGCTTAGGCAAAGAGGCCCGGTTACTCAGTGAGAAGTACTTGGAAACTATTTTATTAAAATAAATTTTTATATGAAGAAACGTATAGTTACCCTACACAAGCCTATAAAAAGTAGACTTTTCTTTGATGCTAGTAGAAATAATTAGAAATGCTCCAAGGAAAAATTTTTATGTTCTAGACTTAACTCTTTATTGAATTTTCTTAATACTTGATTCCTCAATATCTCACAGATTCTCTGATCTGTGCATCAATTTTCTTTTAAAAATGCTTAGTTTAATTCGATTCTTAAGCATAATCAGGTATCTAAATACTAAATACTAACTTTTTCGAGGACTTAAAATTTTAAAATTTTTATTTTTCTCTCCCCCCAACTTAATCGACATTGTCCTCAATGGAGAAGAAAAAATAAAGGATGTAATAAAGAACATGGAAGAATACACCTAACTCAGTATATTTTTTTTGGTCCAGCACATGCCTTTGAAAATTTGAGCTCTCCCTCCAACTTATTCAAATTATCCTAAAAAGAAAATAAACTAAAAAGATAAATTAGATAAAAACTAAATATTGGGTTGCCTCCCAACAAGCGCTAAGTTTACTGTCTTCAGCCAGACACAATGTGGCTTATTATCCTGTGTCGAATATTGGATTGACAAATTCCAATGGTTTTGGATTGCCAATCTCAGAAAGTTGATTTATAATCCCATTATTGATATATTCATTGTTAATTTTAGGGATATAATTTATGATTCCATTCTCAGACCCATGTTTATTAAGAATTTCTCCTATTTGTTCTTCTAAAATGCTCATGAATGGAGTTTTTGTATTAGGAGTTAAGTTTGATTCAATGGGTGCTGGAATGGTGACTAAAGGCGATTTTAATTCTGGAGGTAAATTAATGTGATCTTGCTTAAACAACTCCATTGACATTTCATTACATGCCTCTTTGATTTTTATAAGAAGAACCAGCTTCTAGGGTTGAAGGGAATAGGACATTAGGTTTATAAGTCTCGGGTAAATCATCTATTCTCTTTTCCCTTTTTTCTATCTCATTTAAACTAGAACTAGCATCAGTACTAATTCTTGGCTCGGGTTCTTCTATGTGGTTAGTCTCAGTACTAACCAGTTCCTCTAAATTTTTATTTTGGCTAGCATCAGTACTAGCCTCTCTCACCTGATCTTGGTATGGGTCCATAAGAATCCTATAGCTTTTAAGTTCAGGAATTACTTTGGCATTCTCAAATTGGGGATTCTTAGATGAGAACATTAAATTGATAACTTTAATCCAGGTGGTTGGTGGACATTAGGTGGGTTGTTTGAAATTGGTAGGTTCGGTAGTTGATCTAGTTCTCTCCTCATGTTAGACTCAACTAATTATCCTATTTGAGCTTCTAGTCTGGCGATAGATTGCTGTTGAGTTAGAATTAATTGTTGAAGTTGGTTAAATCTATCATCAGCTAGATTGGTCTGTTGAGGAGGTGGGTATGAAGGCTGATTATAATATGATGGCTGGGTAAACTGACTAGGCTGGCCATTATTATAGGTATAGTTTTGGTATTGGGGCCTATTTTGATAGTTTTGGATAGGTGAAAATTTGGGTCTGAGCCTGAGTCTGTTGGGATGTCCAAGAAAAATTATAAGTTACTCCAATCTGAATTATATGAATTTGAAAATGGGTCATTAATCAATTTGGAGTATCCTTGAGCAGCTTGAACTTGTTCTTGGATAAAATATGGAAATTGTGCAGTCCATAGGACATTCACTCACATGATGGGTTGGGCTAGCACAGATTGAATAATCCTCCTGATAATTAGAAGATGATGTGAATTGTGCAGGAGATTGTTGACCTAGGGTTAGGAGTTGATCTATTTTCTGAGCAAGAAGGTCAACTTTATCCTAATTTTTGGACTATTAGGTTCAGATTAGCCATTTGATTATTATGGTTGGGTTCAACTAGAATCAGGTAAAAGTAATTTTCTACCATATATGTATTAATGTAACCCTAATGTATTGGTTCAAATAAAAATTTTAGAATTTTTTTTATATATTTTTTTATTATTTTATTATATTAAAGATTAATTATTTTTATTTATTAATTTAAGTTTAATTATTTTTTTTAAATATTTTTTTAGTTAGTTAAATTTAATTTTTATTTTATTTTATTTTATTTTATTTTTAGAGGAGAAAGAAAAAAAAAAGAAAAGTTCTAAAGAAGAGGTCCTAAGGAGTCCTAGAACTTAAGAAGAGAAAGAGAAGAATTAAATTTAATTAGGTTTGATGTTGGTTAGCAATCAAGTTGGTCAATCAATCCTGACTAAGGGTTATCCTAGATCTAGACAGCTCCTAACTGCCAAGGTCACCTTCAAGCCCTCCAAGTGTAGGATTAGCCAATCAACTAGCCAGGTAAGTGTAAGGTCGGTGGGAGTCCCCCCGTTGCTTGCCTTAGACACCAATTGTGCTTGGCCAGGTAAGCGAACGGAACCAATTAGAAACCACCTTCCTTCGGGCCCAATCATCCCTGAACCACTTTCCTAGACACCAGTCAAATTGACTTATCCTAACCAGGTTCAACTCTTAGGATTCCTTATCCTATTGAGCTCGAGTTCCTAGGGTTGATGTCTAATTGATTTTAAAATTAAAGGCTTAGGTCAATGCAGGATGCTGGTTGGTTGTTTGTGGGCTAAGGAAGGGTGATCAAATCCCCACCTTATCTTGTTTAATTGGGTTGTGCCCTTAATTTGATTTAATATGAATATGCACGAAAAAAAAAATTCAATCAAAGGGTTTTATGCAATTTAAACTAGATGCATGTAACTAATTATATTCTGAAAGGCTTACCTTGCCTCCAGCAATCACCAAAAAAAATAAAAATAAAAATAAAAATAAAAATAAAACTAATATGATGCATGCTCTAAGCAGTTAAGATTTCTAATCTTATCATGAGGTTTTAATTAGGTTTAAATGAATATTTTATTTTTTTTAAAATTAATTTAAAAATAAAATAAATAAATAAATAAATAAAAAGAAAAGAGGACTAGGGTTAGGATTGATCTCACCAAAATTAGATGCTTTCTTCATTTTTTCCTTTTTTTCCTACAAAATAAATAAAAAAAATAGTAAACAATATTAAAAAAATATAATTAATTTACAAAAAAAAAATCAAAGAAATCAAAGAAAAAAATAGCATTTATTCTTCCCCGACAACGGCGCCAAAAATATGATGCATTTGCCAGAATTATTTTTAAAATAAATCAAAAAAATCAAAATCAAAAATCAAAAATATTCCCCTGCAACAGTGCCAAAAACATGATAGGAACGCGATGTTGTCGTTAAGACACTGTGTTTATCAGTTTAATCCGACTTCTTAAAATCATTGAAAATGCATAGATAGCAGTGAGTCGGGTCGAATCCACAGGGAAGGTAGTATTTTAGATTTGAAATCTTTGATTTTTAAAAGAAAAAAAAAAAAGAAGAGTTTTGGGATCAAAAGTGAAGTCGGAAAATAAAAAGTGAAAATTAAAAGGTGCAGGAATTTAAACTTGGTACTAAGATCTACTAGTTAGATCTTAGCATCTACTTGCAAAGCAATAATTTAAAGTGCAGAAATTAAATTACAATAAAAATAAAAAGCAAGAAATTAAAGTGCAAAAAATAAAATTTTTATTAATTAAAATTTTAAAATTTAAATACATAAAATTTAAAAAGAAAAGATAAAATAAAATAGCCTGATCTCTGATCTTGGATCGGCATTGGCAGAAAGATGGTGTAGAAGCTCGGCTCTTCTTCTCGGCACCCGTTGCTTCGAAGCAGCCTTTAACCCATAGCCTGGCTTCGCCCTGTACCAAAGCTTCACCTTGATCGGAGATATTGATTTTTGGAGGCCTGGGGTCCTTTTTATAGAGCTAGGAGGGCTGGAAAGTTTGCTTCTAGGCAATGTGGGACTAATGGCCTTTGTAATCATCAAAATCTGAATAAAATTTGAATTAAAATAGCTCTTGATACATCTCTGATAAATCTTGATAAAATCCAGCCATTCAATAGGAATCCAACGGTCCAAAAATCATCAAAATCGGATGCAGATCAGCTCAGATCGGGTCGGATTAAATTCTGGCCGTTGGATCGCGCTTGATGGAGGAAATCTGGCCGCAAATCATGCGCCTGAGAGTTTGATCACCGTCGGGAGCTTTCTGGACCGTCGGATCATCGCCTGGATCGAGCGCTGCCGTCCGATGGTGATCCGCGTGATGTTTGTAGCTGAATCAAAATCCGGAAGCAACCACAGCCGTCCGATCCTGACCGCAAACAACCACATCCGTCCGATCGCGCAATCACTGTTCCCATGGACCGCGTGGACCGGCCGCACCGCACACCGCAACCAATCAGCACCTCTGTTGCCGAGCGAAAAGACTAAATTACCCTTGTGAGCCGCGATAAATTTCTGTAGACCCTTTAGGGGTCTAGGTCCACCACGTGGCAAGCTCTGATTCGCCGGATTTTGCTGAGCTGGCGGTCCACGCCTGGATCGTGGACCGACTGATGGCTTCAATGGCTGAGTCGGCTTTGATGGCTTGGCTTGGCTTGGTGGCTCGGCTTGCGGAGCCGGCTGAGCCATTTTCTTTTTTATTTAATTTTTATTTATTTTATATTTTTAAAAATTCATATCTTTTCCACTTTAGCTTCGTTTTACTTGAAATTTATTTCATTGTGATCAAAAAAAATGAGCTCTTTCTATTGATAATAAAATTTTATTTTTTAATTTTTATTATTTTTTATTATTTTTTAATTAATTTTTTAATTAATAAAAATATGAATTTTTTAAAAATTATATATAAATTGATTAATAATTCTTAAAAATTAATATAAATTAATTAATAAATTAATACTTTTATTGGTAAATTTATGATGCTTATCAGTGGACTTGGTCAATAATTCTCTCCCATGGGTGTTGATACATGGGCAGATGTCCAAGGGTCAAAGGTCAACATTTGACCAAAGTCAAAGGACAAGAATTAGCAGATGATGAAAAATGGCAGATGTTGTCTCAAATTTATCTCATAAATTAAGACAACCATTTTCTAACCTGGACAAGCTCCAATCAGACCAAGTCAAGGTACTTGAGTGATCACAAACATATTTGGCTCAGTCGAGATAACTTTTAATGATAGAAAAAGGAGAACGTTAGGTTCAATCATATGCTAGCATGATTTTCTTGAATCTAATTGAATCTCATTCAGATCAATTGAACTTAGGATTTGTCCAATTGATGATCATCCAGATTCAAACCCTTGTTTGTGTGACCTAGTTAGGTTCAGTTCTGTATGGTAATGGGATATGTCATGATCTCTATCATCGACATCATCGAAAACTCCTTTCGATGGATCAGAACTCTTCTGATTCGAACAGCTAGAATGATCGATCATCTAAATCATTCTAATTGCTCCCAAAATCCACCAGTGACACCTAGCAGTATATGATGGCAACCCATCAGAGCTGAATGCGAACCTCTTGGTGCAGCTACCTGTGTGATTAAGTTCTTCTATCTTGAGCCCCAATCAGATTAGGGTTAAGGTGAACTCGTCAAACCCTAATTTCTATCATATGATTTAATCATTCGATTCAAGTCCAATGTGAAATCCTTAATAGAAACTCTTTCTATTATTTCACTCTCTGCCATGATCATGGGCTTATGGACTTGATTCTTATGATCAGCATGTGGGGCTGCTCCTCTACCATCGAGGTAGATAGATTTCCATCTTGATGCAATCCAATTCCTACAATGAACATGCTATAGCCAACATACACCTCAGGATTTTGAATGGCTAGGAGATCGAGTCATGGTGTAGTCAAACTATAACACCCTCAAGGTGAACTGCCGATGCACCTCAGGTCAAAGAACCAGACACACCACTGCAGCATCGAGTCAGTCATTGACAATGAGAAGGTAGACTTTTCCTATATGACTACTCGAGGTGGTCACGCTCAGTGCCCTCGTTCTCTAACAGAGTACCTATACTCTCGCTCTGGTGTCTCCACACCGTAGACTCAAGACTCATCTACTATAAGAGAAGCGATTGTACACCAACCTTCTAGGATCAATCACCATCCTCGTGATGATCCTATGGTCGGGAGCATTTTATGAGTTAATAATGATTATTCATGTCTTAAATTTTCAACTCTTGAAAATATGAATTATCATTACCATTAACTCAAAGGATGTATCACAGACACTAAATACACATATGTGATAGAAAATAATCCATTTTATTGATTTATAGTCAAAATTATAATTTTGCCCATAGAAGTGTATTACAAGTGTCAGCCAATTCTGGCTTCTAGGGCACACATATCTAACAAACTCTCCACTTGACCTAAAGCCAATTGGCTACAAATCTAAGTTCCCATCTTCTCAAGGTGGGCTTCGATCTTTTGCTGGCCCAATGGCTTTATAAGTGGGTCTGCCACATTATCTACGGAGTCAACTCTCTTGACCTCGACGTAACCCTTCTCGAGGTAATCGTGGATGAGGTGGTATCGCCGCTCGATGTGCTTGGATTTTTGGTGAGACCTCGGCTCCTTAGCAAGGGCTATGGCGCCATTATTATCACAGTATAGAGGAATGGCATCTGATGGCATCACTCCGATCTCTGCGGCAAACTTTTTGTACCAGAATGCCTCCTTTGCAGCTTCTGACACAGCGATGTATTCTGCTTCTATGGTGGAATCTGCTATCACTGTCTGCTTGAAACTTTTTCAACTGACAGCTCCACCATTGCACACAAATAGACTCCCAGATGTCGACTTTCGATCATCTACATCGAACATAAAATCCGAGTCTGTATATCCCTTGGACTTGGAGTTCTCCATTACCAAAGACCAACAACATATCCTTAGTTCTTCTCAAGTACTTAAGGATACATTTCACAGAAGTCAGTGTTCTTCACCTGGATTCGACTGATATCTGCTCGTGACACTCACAGCATGGGCTATATCAGGTCGTGTACATAACATGGCATACATGAGGCTCCCTATTGCTGAAGCATAAGGGATCTTGCTCATGCATTCTATTTCCTCAGGTGTGCTAGGGCACATCTTCTTGGAAAGATGAATGCCATGTCTGAAGGGTACTAAACCCCTCTTAGAGTTTTCCATGCTAAACCTCTTTAGCACTTCCTCTATGTACATCTTCTGTGAAAAGTCCTAGCATCCTATTCGGTCTATCTCTATAGACCTTAATTCCTAGAATAAAGGATGCTTCTCCTAGGTCTTTCATGGAGAATTCTTTAGATAACCACATTTTAACTATGGTCAACATGGGAATATCATTCTCCAATAAGGAGGATGTCATCCACGTACAATATAAGGAAGACAACAGCGCTCCCACTGACCTTTTTGAAGACACATGGCTCCTCTTTGTTCTTGATGAAATCAATCAATTTGATCACATCATTAAAACGAGTGTTTCAGCTCCGAGATGCTTACTTAAGTCCATATATGGACCTTTGCAGTTTGCATACCTTGTGATCATCATCATTGGATGTGAAACCTAGCGGCTGTTCCATATACATATCTTTCTCAAGATATCCATTTAAGAATACCATTTTCATGTCCATTTGCCATATTTCATAATCGAAATAGGCTGCAATAGTAATCAATGTAAGGATGGATTTAAGCATAGCTACTGACGAAAAGGTATCCTGATAGTCAATGCCTTTGTGCTGACTATAATCTTTTGCCACTAATCATGCTTTAAATGTCTCCATATTCTCATCTGCACCAATGTTTCTCTTGTAGATCCATTTACATTCAATAGGTACTATACCTAAGTTGTCGACTTGATTTGAGTGCATCGAGTCAATTTCTGACTTTATTACCTCTAACCATTTCTCGGAGTCGATATCTAATATCGCCTCATTATAGATTTTGGGATCATCACCATGAATCCCATTACCTGCGAGGAACATTTTCTTTACTTCCTCTGAAATAGTACCTATGTACCCCTTAGGGGGTCGAGAAACCCTTTTCAATCTATGAGGTGGAGGAGGTAGTGAATGGATTGGCTTAACCGGATTTGGTTCTATTTGGTCCTTAGCTCATTGCTCTTGTGAGACTTTCTCATCAAGCTTGATTTGCTTTCTAATGCCGCTATCTTGGATAAACTATTTTTCAAGAAAGATGGCATGTCGACTCACAATCACATTGTGATCTTTTGGAATGTAGAAATAATATCCTAATGACTCTTTAGGATATCCTATAAATCGAGCTCTGAAGGATCCTAAAGTCTAACTTGTCCGCTTGTTGTCTTTTGACATGAGCCGGACAACCCCAAATTCTGAGATGACTCAGACTTGGTTTCTTACCATGCCATATCTCATACGGTGTGGTAGGAACGGTTTTAGAAGGAATCCTATTCAGTAAGTATATTACAGTTAACAAACAGTGTACCCAAAGAAAATTAGGAAGGTCTGTGAAGCTCATCATGGATCGGATCCATATCTAATAGGGTTTGATTCCTCCATTCTGAAACTCCATTGAGTTGAGGTGTTCCAGGTGGAGTCCATTGAGAGACTATGCCATTTTCCTTAAGATAGTCCAGAAATTCCCGACTAAGGTATTCACCTCCTTGATCTGATCGAAGAATCTTAATGAGTTTTCCTATTTGCTTTTCTACTTCATTTCTGAATTCTTTGAATTTTTCAAAAGCTTTAGACTTGTGTCTCATAAGATACACATACCCATACCTAGATAAATCATCGATAAAGGTTATGAAGTAGATAAAGTTGCCTCTAGCCGGCACATCAAATGGGCCGCACACATCAGTATGTACTAGGGCAAGAAGATCCATGGCCCTTTCCCCATGTCCTACAAAAGGGAGCTTAGTCATTTTGCCATGAAGACATGATTCATAGATTGGATATGACTCGGAAGTCAATGGACTCAATAATCCATTTTTCTCCAATTTGTTAATCCTATCATCTGCTATATGACCTAGCCTTAGGTGCCATAGGTACCTATCATTTGGACTATCCCTAGCTCATTTTAATTTTATGGCATTCATATTTTGCTCAAAATTAAAAATAGATACATCAACATGTAACTGATAAAGATCGTTAATAAGGAAATCACTTGTAATTTTATTTCTTTCATAAAGAATGTTACAATGGTCCTTAAGAAAACTAATTATATAGCCTTCTAATGTAAGGCAAGAAATAGAAATCAAATTCCTACTTGCTGCAGGCACATAATAATAGTCTTTTAACACTAAGTCTAAACCAGATGGTAGTTGAAGAGGGTATGCTTTTATGGCCACGACAGCAACTCTTGCTCCATTTCTGACGTGCAGGATCATCTCACCATCCCTAAGCCTCCTACTATCCTCAAGATCCTACATAGAAGTGCATAAGTGAGCACTAGAACCAATATCAAGCATCCAACTGGATGCAGAAGAAACCATAAGGTTAGACTCAATAACAAGCATACCTCCAGAAGGACCTGCCTCCTTCTTCTTTAGCGTGGCTAGGTAAGTAGGGTAGTTCCATTTTCAGTGGCCGTCATTGTTGCAATGGAAATACTTTTCTTTGTCAGCGGCCTTCTTCTTCAGCTCTGCCTTTTCTTCTTTCCTCCTTCCACCTTCTGCTTTTTCGCAGACTTCTTCTTCTTTCTAAAAGACTTTCTCTTGGAAGAAGTCAGTTTCATAGTAAGCATGGAGTCTTTAGAATCTTTCATGGAAAGCTTAGCGATAACCAGCATGATCATAAGTTCGGTCAAGAAATTTTGAAGTTTATGCATGTGGTAGTTCATGATGAACTGCCCATATGCATCAGTTAAGGATTGTAAAATTATATCATTCTGCAGATCCAAGTCCAATCTCACTCCGAGCTTCTCAAGCTCTTCCAAATCCTTGATCATCATTAGACAATAATCTTGGACTGACTGTCCATCACGTATCTTAGCCTTGAAAAGTCATTTAGTGACTTGATACTTAAATGTGTGACTCTGTTCACCAAACATTTGGCGAGCAGTCCCGATATCTTTATGTTGGTGCTGAAGTTCATCAAACATCAAGCCCGATATATATAGTATCTGGCCTTATTATCTTCATCCGTCCATTTATCCAGAGATGCTCTCTGCTCAGCAGATGGACGAGCTGATAAGATGGGAGGGTCCTGGTCCAATACATGAGTTAACTTCTCAGAACCTAAAATGATTTTGAAGTTCTAGAGCCAATCCTTATAATTTGGTTCGGTCAATCTATGGGTGTCCAGGATATGTGCTCGTGGGTTAGATGCAGACATTTTCTTATAGAGAGTCAAAGTTTTTAGTTAGATATTATAATTAAGACTTAACCATTTTGTTTAGAGATTTTATTTTTAAATAAATTAGCTCTCACTATTTTCTTGGATCCCTACACTCCCTCTGTAAAGATGCGAAAATCTTCACAATTACTAATTTTTAGCGGGTTGTGCAGTCCCACAGACTTACTCATCACCTCATCTAAAAGTTATTGGTGATGGGTTAGCCAATAAATGAACAACTCTTGTTCAATGATTCTCTAATCATGGTGCACCCTAACTTGATCTCTAATTCATGAATCTCACCATGTCTGAAATATTGATCCACTCCTTAGTTAAGTCAGACCCACCATTTGCACAGATTGGATTTCTAATTGGGTCTCTCACCGTATCCAGAATATTAAGCCCAATCCATTCTTCAGCCTGTAGCATCCAATGACTAATAGACATGGTTGCATCTTCCCGGTGCAACTGAGCCACTGTAACCACCCGAGAACAATCAACCCTAGGAAGGGCCCGCACATCTGCAATGGTGGAAGATCTTAGACTTAATCTTTTCTTAGGAAGATTTGATTTAGGTCTCATTAAACTAGACTTGACATAGTCATAACCATTATGACTAACCTAGTGGCATGGGTTAGCTCGAATTATTGACCACCTCAGATCAAAAATGAGCCAACAAATATGGCCAAGTAAGTGAGACCGGTGGAAGGAATATGCCATTAACTCGATAAGAATACATTCGAGTCAAGTAGCTCTCATTAAAAACCAGTCGGTCGTATCTGCCAAACTTGCCTTAGACACCAAATTATTGAGCCAGAACCAATTGGGTTAGTCTACAATTCAGACTCTAACCACTGAGGCTAATTAAGTCTTTGTTAGATATGTGTGCCCTAGAAGCCAGAATTGGCAAATACTTATAATACACTTCTAAGGGCAAAATTATAATTTTGACTATAAATAATAAAATGGGTTATTTTCTATCACATATGTGTATTTAGTGTCTGTGATACATCCCTTGAGTTAATGATAATGATAATTCTTATTTTCAAGAGTTAAAAATTTAAGACAAGAATTTTCATTATTAACTCATAAAATGCTCCTGACCGTAGGATCATCATGAGGATGATGATTGATCTGAAAGGTTAGTGCACAATCGCTTCTTTGTAGTAGATGAGTCTTGAGTCTATGGTGTAGAGACACTGGGATGAGAGTACAGGTACTCATTAGAGAACGAGGGCACTGAGCGTGACCACCTCGAGTAGTCATAAGAAAGTCTACCTTCTCATCGATAACTGACTCAATGCTACAGTGGTGTGTCTTGTTCTTTGATCTGACGTGCATCGATAGTTTACGTTGAGGGTGTTATAGTTTGACTACATCATGACTCGGTCTCCTAACCATTCAGAATCCTGAGGTGTATGTTGACTATAGCATGTTTATTGCAAGAATTGGATTGCACCAAGATGAAATCTATCTATCTCAATGGATGAGGAGCGGCCTTATGATAATCATGAGAATCAAGTCCATAAGTCCATGGCCATGGCAGAATGTGAAATAATAGAAAGAGTTTCTATTAAGGTTTTCACATAGGACTTGAATCGAATGATTAAATCATATGATAGAAATTAGGATTTGACGAGTTCACCGCAACCCTAATTTGATCAGGGCTCAAGATACAAGAATTTAATCACACAAGTAACTACACCAAGAGGTTCATTTTTAGTTTTGATGGGTTGCCACCATATGCTGCTAGGTGTCACTGGTGGATTTTGGGAGCAACTAGAATGATTTTGATGATCAATCATTCTAGTTGTCTAAATTAGAAAAGTTTTGATCCATCGAAAGGAGTTTCGATGATGTCGATGATGGAGATCATGACATATTCCATTACCATACAGAACTAAATCTAACTGGATCACACAAATAAAGGTTTGAATCTGGATATCATTAATTGGATTAACCCAGTTCAGTTGATTTGAATAAGATTCAATTAGATTCAAGAAAATCATGCTAGCACACGATTGAGCCTAACGTTCTCCTTTTCTTATCATTAAAAGTTGTCTCGATTGAGCCAAATGAGTTTGTGCTCACTTAGGTACATTTACTTGGTCTGACTGGAGCTTTTTCAAGTTAGAAAAGGATTGTCTTAATTTATGAGAAAAATTTAAGATAACACCCACCATTTTCCATTACCTGCTAATTCTTGTACTTTGACTTGGTCAAACGTTGATCTTTGACCCTTGGACATCTGCCCATGTGTCATGCACTAATTGGAGAGCAGATAGGGGCTTGTCCCCTCTCTAGAAATTAGAAAGAAGAGGGTGCATGCCTAGGATGGCATGCGCCCATGGATAGGGACACTGGAGTCCCATACGGATGGAACTCTAGGTTGCTTGTTGGATTCAAACTAGGTGACCCTCACCTATAGATTTTGACCAATCTTAGGTGCAACCATAGGATGGATCTATGGGTCTCTCATCCCACCAATCAGATTTAGATCTGATTCAACAAAGCAATGTGATTGGCTGGGGTGATGCAGCACTACATGGCGCAACAGAGTCTATAAATAAACCCTGTCTGCGCCCACTTAAAAAAAAGAAAAATCTTCTCTTCTAGCCACGCCCCCAGGCTGCTCCTCTCCCTTCTCCACGCCAACATCCGGCCCTCTCTCTCCTCCCCACGTGCAAGAAAGTTGGGTCCTTTAGATCGAGTCAGGCAAGAAAAAGCTGATAAAAAAGGAAGAAGGCAGCACTGCTGCAAAGATGATGGATGATCTTCAGAAGGTGTTTTGAAGATCCTCCAAATCAGATTTAGATCTAATTTTTGGAGAAAAGAAAGAGGAGAAGAAGATCTTCAGATCCAGCCCGAGTGGATATCGGTAGAGGTCAGGCACTTGCGTGGCTAGATCCAGAATCTTAGAGCTTTCGCTGGATCATCAACGGGTAATCAGATTACCCAAGATCAAGGTAAAATTAAATAATTTTAATAATATAATTTTTCTTATTTATTAGTGATAATATTAGATCTAAATAATGTTAGATCTGATCTAAATTTGAGAGAAAAATTTTTGAAATATGCCTCTCGATCCAATCAGATCTGAATGAATCTGACCCAGAAATTCAGGATTTTCCTTCAACTAGTATCAGAGCCAGGCTCTTATTAAATTTATTTAGATTTAATTTAATTTGATTAATTAGTAATTTTAGATATCACATGAGATGTGATTAGATCTAGAGTCAGAAAATAGAAAATTAAAATTAATTGATCTTGATCTAATATGTATGAGATACATAACTAGACTAGGAATAGAATTATTCTATGTGTAGTCTAGTATAATCATATTTTTTATTTAATTAAATATAATTTTTAGATATATTTATTTTTTATTTTTTGATATTATAAATATTATAATCAGATCTAAAAATAAAAAATAAAATAAAATTAATTTGTTCATATGAGATATGATAGTTGCATGTTTAGACTAGTTGTAGAATAGTTCTGCAAATAGGTTTAGATTAAATTTTATTTGATAAGATCAAATTTAAATTTAATTTTTTAGATGATTATGAGATAATTTAGATCTAAAAAAAATGCATGCATGATTTATTTGATATACACAAAATATGTTTTAATTAAATCTTTATATGAGATATATGCTTAGATCTAATTTGTTTTTTGTAGATTAGTTGTATTTTTGATTAAGGCGTTCTCCTTGGCCGTCCGGTCATAAGAACAAAGTAAAGCTTAAAGACCCTCTTCTTCCATTCGATGGGGTGTTCTTATGATATGTAGGGGTGCTGCGCATTCATCCTTAATTAAAAATTG
This sequence comes from Cocos nucifera, assembly GCA_006176705.1. Taxonomy (NCBI): domain Eukaryota; kingdom Viridiplantae; phylum Streptophyta; class Magnoliopsida; order Arecales; family Arecaceae; genus Cocos; species Cocos nucifera. The sequence goes on along the minus strand of QRFJ01002052.1, from coordinate 100,960 downwards.
AAAAACTTATTTTCTGCAAAATCCTAGATCCCGAAACCTTAGGATCTTATTTACATGTTTATGAACCATAACTTAATTAAGAATTAAGTTTATAAAATATCAATTAGGTCTAAAATTGAGAATTTTAGATATAAGATATATTCATAAATCTGGGTTCGAGCTTGGGTAGCTCAATTAAGTCTAGCGGTTGATCAAACCGAATCAAGAGTTAGTTAGATGGGATCAACAATGCTTAAATTGACCAGCCTAATATGATTAAGTCTAGGTCAAGATCGAGTCACGTGAGTGATCGATCAAGTTAAAACCTAATTAGGCTCAGTGGTTAGAGTCTGGATTGTAGGCTAACCTGATTGGTTCTATCTCAACAATTTGGTGTCTAAGGTAAGTCTGGCAGATACGACCGATTGATTTTTAATTAGGAGCTACTCGACTCGAATGTATTCTTATCGAGTTAATGGCATATCCCTTCCATCGGTCTCACTTACCTAGCCATGTTTGTTGACTCAGTTCTGATCCGAGGTGGTTAATAATCTGAGCTAACCCATGTTATTAGTTTAGTCATAATAGTTATGACTATGTCAAGCCTAGTTTAATGAGACCTAAATCAAATCTCCCTAAGAAAAGATTAAGTCATGGTCTTCCACCATTGTAGATGTGCGGGCCCTTTTCGAGGTTGATTGTTCTCAACTGTTTACAGTGATTCAGTTGCACCAAGAAGACGCAATCATGTCTATTAGGCATTGGATGCTATAGGCTGGAGGATGGATTGGGCTCAATATTTTGGATACGGTGAGAGACCCAATTAGAAATCCAATTTATGCAAATGGTGGGTCTGACTTAACTAAGGAGTGGATCAATATTCTAGACACGATGAGATTCATGAATTAGAGACCATGTTTGGGTGCATCATGATTAGAGAATCAATGAACAAGAGTTGTTCACTCATTGGCTAACCCATCACCAATAACTATTAGGTGAGGTGATGAGTCAGTTGGTGGGACCGCACCACCCACTAAAAATCAGTAATCATGGAGATTTTCACATCTCTATAGAGGGAGTGTAGAGATCCAAAAAAATAGTGAAAGCTAATTTATTTTAAAATAAAATTTCTAAACAAATTGGTTAAGTCTTAGTTACAAATATCTAGCTAGAAACTTTGACTCTCTACCGGAAGATGTCTGCATCCAATCCACTAGCATGAATTCTGGACACCCATAGATTGACCAGACCAAATTACAAGGATTGGCTCCAAAACTTCAAAATTATTTTGGATTCTGAGAAATTAACTCATGTATTGGACCAAGACCCTCCCACCTTACCAGCTCATCTATCCGCTGAACAGAGAGCCTCTTTGAATAAGTGGACTGACGAAGATAATAAGACCAGATACTACATGTTGGGCTCGATGTCCGATGAGCTTCAGTGCCAACATGAAGATATCAGGACCGCTTGATAAATGTTGGCTCACCTACAGGAGATGTTTGGTGAACAGAGTCATGCAACCAAGTATCAAGTCACTAAACGACTGTTCAAGGCTAAGATGTGCAATGGGCAGTCAGTCCAAGATCATTATCTGACGATGATCAAGAACTTGGAAGAGCTTGAGAAGCTTGGAGTTAGGTTAGACTTGGATCTGTAGAATGATATAATTCTGCAATCCTTGACTGATGCGTATGGACAGTTCATCATGAACTACCATATGCATAAACTTCAAAATTCCTTGGCCGAACTTATGAACATGCTGGTTACCGCTGAGCTTTCCATGAAAGGTTCTAAAGGCTCAGTGCTTGCTATGGAATGGACTTCTTCCAAGAGAAAGTCTTTTGGAAAGAAGAAGAAGTCTGTGAAAAAGCAGAAGATGGAAGGAGAAAAGATAAAAAAGGCAGAGCTGAGAAAGAAAACCGCTGATAAAGAAAAGTGTTTTCATTGCAATAATGACGGCCACTGAAAGTGGAACTGCCCTACATACCTGGCCACCCTAAAGAAGAAGGAGGTAGGTCCTTCTAGAGGTATGCTCATTATTGAGTCTAACCTTACGGTTTCTTCTACATCCAATTGGATGCTTGACTCTAGTTTTAGTGCTCATTTATGCACTTCTATGGGTCGCACATATCAGTATGTACTAGGGCAAGAAGATCTGTGCCCTCTCCCCATGTCCTACAAAAGAATGTTTGGTCATTTTGCCTTGGAGACAAGATTCACAAGTTGGATATGACTCGAAAGTCAATGGACTCAATAGCCTATTTTTCTCCAATTTGTTAATCCTATCTTCTGCTATATGACCTAATCTTAAGTGCCATAGATATCTGTCGTTTGGACTATCCCTAGGTCGTTTGGCATTCATGTTTTGCTCGATAGTTAGAATAGGTACATCAATATGTAGCTGATAAAGATCATTAATAAGAAAACCATTTGCAATTTTATTTCTTTCATAAAGAATGTTACAATGGTCCTTAAAGAAGGTAATCACATAGCCTTCTTGTGCTAAGCATGAAATAGAAATCAAATTTTTGCTAGCCGCAGGCACATAATAATAGTCTTTCAAAACTAAGTCTAAACCAGATGGTAATCGAAGAGGGTATATTCCCACCGCCACTGCAGCAACTCTTGCTCCATTACCGATGCGTAGGATTATATCTCCATCCCTCATTCTCCTGCTATCCTCTAGACCCTGCATGGAAGTGCACAAATGAGCACTAGAACCAAAGTCAAGCACCCAACTGGATGCAGAAGAAATCGTAAGGATAGACTCAATTATGAGCATACCTCCAGAAGTTCCTTCCTTCTTATTCTTCAGGGTGGCCAGGTAAGTAGGATAGTTTCGCTTCCAGTGGCCATCGCTGTTGCAATGGAAAGACTTTCTTTTGGCAGCGGCTTTCATCTTCGACTCTGCCTTCTTCTTCTTTGCTCCTTCCACCTTCTGCTTTTTTACAGACTTTTTTTTTCCATAAGACTTTCTTTTGGAAGAAGTCTATTCCATAGCAAGAACTAAGCCTTTAGAATCTTTCATAGAAAGCTCAACGGTGACCAGCATATTCATTAATTCGGCTAAGGAATTTTGAAGTTTATGCATGTGGTAATTCATGATGAATTGCCCATATGCATCAGTCAAGATTGCAGAATATATATCTTCTGCAGATCAAGTCTAACTTCACACCGAGCTTCTCAAGCTCTTTCATATCCTTGATCATCATCAGATAATGATCTTTGACTGACTGCCCATCATGCATCTTAGCCTTAAAAAGTTATTTGTGACTTGATACTTGGCTGCGCGACTCTGTTCACCAAACATCTCCTGCAGTGAGCCAACATTTGCAGCAGTATCGATATCTTCATGTTGGCACTGGAGCTCATCAGACATCGAGCCCAACATGTTAAGTATCTAGCCTTATTATCTTCGTCATCCACTTTTTTCAGAGATGCCTTGTTCAGGGATGAACGAGCTGGTAAGGTGGGAGGGTCCTGATCAATACATGGGTTAACTTCTTGGAACCCAAATAATTTGTAGTTTTCTGAGCCAAATCTATAAATTTAGTGGTCAAGTCTGTTTGTCCAGAATACATGCCAATGGATTGGATGCAGCATTTTCTGTAGAGAGTCAAAGTTTCTAGTTAGATACTATAATTATGACTTACCAATTTGTTTAGGAATTTATTTTTAAAAAAATTAGCTCCACTATTTTCTTGGATCCCTACACTCCCTCTTAGAGAAGCAAAATCTCCATGATTAATGACTTTAGTGGGTGGTGCGGTCTACAACTGACTCATCACCTCACCTAAAGTTATTTGGTGATGGGTTAGCCAATGAGAGTGAACAACTCTTGTTCAATGATTTTCTAATCATGGTGCACCCAACTTGGTCTCTAATTCATGAATCTCCCTATCCAAATATTTGATCCACTCCTTAGTTAAGTCAAAACCACCATTTGCATAGATTGGATTTCTAATTGGTCTCTCACCGTATCCAAAATATTGAGCCCAACTCATCCTCAGCCATAGCATCCATGCTAATAGACATGTTGTGTCTTCCGGTGCAACTGAGCCACTAGTAACCAGAGAACAATCAACCTCGAAAAGGGCCCGCACATCTACAATGGTGGAAGACCAGACTTAATCTTTCTTAGGGAGAATTGATTTAGGTCTCATTAAACTAGAGGTTATCATAGTCATAACATTATGACTAAACCTAGTGGCATGGGTTAGCTCGAATATATTGACCACCTCAGATCAGAACTGATCAACAAAATGGCACGGTAAGTGAGACCGATGGAAGGGAATATGCCATTAACTCGTAAAACAGAATGCATTCAGGTCGAGTAGCTTTCAATTAAAAACCCAGTCGATCGTATTTGCCAAACTTACCTTAGACACCAAATTGTTGAGATCAGAACCAATGGGTTAGCCTAAATCCAGACTCTAACCCTGAAGCCTAATTAGGTCTTGCTTGATCGTGACTCAATCTTGACCCAGACTTAATCCTATTAGGCTAGTCAATTAAGCATTGTTGATCCCATCTAACCAACTCTTGATTTGGTTTGATCAACTGCTTAGACCTAATTGAGCTACCCAAGCTCGAACCCAATATTATGAATATGTCTTAGATCTAAAATTCTCAATTTTAGACCTAATTAATATTCATAATCTTAATTTTTAATTAAGTAGGCTTCATAAGCAAAATATGCACAATAAATCCTAGGGTTTCAGGACCTAGGGTTTTGCAGAAAATAAGTTTTGGGTTTCTGATTAAGACATTCCTCTTGGCCGTCCAGTCATAAGAATGAAGAAAGGTTTAAAGGCCCTGTCCTCCTATCCGATCTGATTCTCATTATTTTAATAATTAAAATAAATTTAGATAAATTAAATCAAATTTAATTTACCTTGAAGTGGGTAATCCTATTACCCGATGATGATCCTATGAGCAGCGGAAGGTTCTGGATCTAGCCACGCAAGTGCCTAGCCTCTACCAGTATCCACTCAGGCTGGATCTGGAGATCCTCTTCTTCTCTATCATGTCTCCAAAAATCAGATCTAGATCTGATCTGGAGGATCTTCAAAACTCTTTTTAAAGTTCAGTAGTTGTCCTTTGCAGCAGCGCAGCCTTCTAGCTTTCAGTCATCTTTCTCTCGTCTGGATTGCACCAACCAAGGTCCAAATTACTTTTGGATGTGGAGAGGAAAGAGAGAAGGTGGGTTTGGCATGGAGGAAGAGGGGAGAGGCAGCCTTGGGACATGGGATTTCAATTCTCCAATATAATTTGAGTTGGGCGTAGGGTCTTATTTATAGACTGTCTATGATCCAACTCCTCTTCTTCCCAACCAATTACAACTCTTCGTGAAATCAGATCTATAATCTGGATTGGTGGAATGAAGAGTCCCCTGGATTCCTTCTTAGAGGGTGCCTAAGACCAATCAATGTTGTTTCTTAGGAGAACTCTAATTGGAATCCAAAAAGGAGATGGAGTCCTTGTCCAACAGGGACTCCTGGGCGTCTCTAACTTGGGCACACGCCAAGGGTGGCGTGCACCCTCCTCCTTGCCAGGTTTTGGCAGGAGGATAGGCCCCCACCAGCTCTCCAATAGGTGCATGACATGTGGATAGAAGTCAAAGTATCAATGGTCAATGTTTGACCAATTAAAGGTCAACTTTTGACCAAAGTCAAAGGACGAGAAATGGCAGGTGACCAAAAATGGTAGGTAATGTCTTACAAAATAAGACAATCTTTTTCTGACTTGGACAAGCCTCCAAGTCAGACACAAAGTGAAGGCCTCTGGAATCAAGCACAAACTCCTTTGGTCCAGTCAGGATAAACTATTTATGATAGTAAAAGAAGAACGTTAGTTCAATCGAGTTGGCTAGCACGGATTTTTTTTGAACCTTAATTGAATCTCATTCATATCAATTGGACTGGATCAGTTCAATTGATGATCACTAGATTTAATCCTTGATTGTGTGACCTAGTTAGGTTTAGTTCTTATATGGTAATAGGATAGTCATTGATCTTATCATCGACATCATCGAAACTCCTTTCGATGGATCAGAACTTTCTATTGAATAGCTAGAATGATCGATCATCTAAATCATTCTAATTGCTCCCAAAAATCCACCAGTGCACCTAGCAGTATATCGTGCAATCCCATCAGAGCTGAATACGAACTCTTTGGTCTAGCTATCTGTGTGATTAAGTTCTTCTATCTTGAGCTACCGATCAGATTAGGGTTAAGCGTGAACTCGTAAAACCTATTTTGTCATTACGATGTTAATCATCGATTTAAGTCCAATGTGAAAACCTAAATAGAAACTCTTTCTATTATTTCACTCTTGCCATGGCAATGGGACTTCTGACTTTGATTCTTATGATCATCATAGGGCTGCTCCTCTATCACCAAGGTCAGATAGATTCCATTTTTGGATGCTATCTACGTATGATGAACATGCTATACCAACATCACACCTCAGGGTTTCGAATGGCTAGGAGACTGAGTAATGTGTAGTCAAACTATACACCCTCAAGGTGAACTATCGATGCATCTCAGGTCCAAAGAATCAAGACACACCACATATAGCAACGACTCAGTCATTGACGAGAAGGTGAACTTTCTATGACTACTCGAGATGGTCACGCTCAGTGCCCTCATTCTCTAACGAGTACCTAACTCTGCTTTAGTATCTCCAAACCATAGACTCAAGACTCATCTACTAAAAGAGAAGTGATTGTACACCAACCTTCCTGATCAATCATCATCCTCATGATGATCCTATGGTCGGGAGCATTTTATGAGTTAATAATGATTATTCATGTCTTAAATTTTCAACACTTGAAAATATGAATTATCATTACCATTAACTCAAAGGATGTATCACAGATACTAAATACACATATGTGATAGAAAATAACCCATTTTATTGATATTAGTCAAAATTATAATTTTGCCCCTAGAAGTGTATTACAAGTGTCAGCCAATTCTGGCTTTTAGGGCACATATATCTAACAGTTCGATCCATGATGAGCTTCACAGACCTTTCTAATTTTTTTAAGGGATACTATTTGTTAACTGCAATATACTTATTGAATAGGGTTCCTTCTAAAACCGTTTCTACCACATCGTATGAGATATGGCATGGTAAGTAATCGAGTCTAAGTCATCTCAAAATTTGGAGTTGTCCGGCTCATGTCAAAAGACAACAAGTGGACAAGTTAGACTTTAGGTCTTTTAAAGCTTGATTTATAGGATATCCTAAAGAGTCATTAGGATATTATTTCTACATTTCAGAAGATCACAATGTAATTATAAGTCGACATGCCATCTTTCTTGAAAAATAGTTTATTCAAGATAGCGGCATTGAAAAGCAGATCAAGCTCGATGAGAAAGTCTCACAAGAAGCAACAAGCTAAGGACCAAATTCGAACCAAATTAGGTTAAGCCAATCCATACACTACCTCCTCCACGTTGTAGATCGGAAAGAATTTTTCGTTCCCCTGAGAGGTACTTAGGTACTATTTCAGAGGATGCTGAGGAAATGTTCCTCATAGGTAATAGGGTTCATGGTGGTGATTCCAAAAATCTATAATGTGGCAGATATCAGATATCGACTTCGAAAAAATGGTTAGAGGCAATGAAGTCAGAAATTGACTCGATGCACTCAAACCAAGTCTGGACCTTGGTAGATCCATCAGAAGGTATAGTACCTATTGGGTGTAAATGGATCTACAAGAGAAGATTGGTGCAGACGGAAATGTGGAGATATTCAAGGCTAGATTAGTGGCAAAAGGTTATAGTCAATGCGAAGGCATTGCCTATCAGGATACCTTTTCACCAGTAGCTATGCTAAAATGCATCTGCACACTTCTTGCTATTGCAGCCTATTTTGATTATGAAATATGGCAAATATGACATGAAAACGACATTTCCTTAAATGGATATCTGAGAAAGATATCTATATGGAATAGCCCTTAGAGTTTACAATCATTGATTGACGAATCACAAGTATGCAAGCTTACAAAGGGTCCAATATATGGACTAAGCAAAGCATTCTCGGAGCTGGCAATACTCATTTTATATTGATAGTGATCATAATTATTATTGGTATTCATGCAAAAGATGAAGAGAACAATATCGTGTCTTCAAAAAGGTCAGTAGGAGGCACTGTTGTCTTCCTCGTATTGGACGTGGATGACATTCCTCCTTTATTGAGAGAATGAATATTCTTATATGTTACATAGTTAAAATGTGGTATGCTAAAAGAATTCTCCATGAAAAGACCGTAGGAGAAGCATCCGTTATTTATGGGGATTCAAGGTCCTACGAGATAGAAACCAGAATTAGATTGCTAGGACCCTTTCACCAGAACGAATGTACATAAGTAGAAAATACAAAAGGTTTAATATGGAAAACTCTAAGCAGGGGTTTAGTACCTTCAGGACCCCTGGCATTCATCTTGCCAAGAAGATGTGCTCCTAGGCACACCCGAGGAAATAGAATGCCATGAGGGGCAAGATCCCTTATGCCTGCAGCAATAGGGCAGCCTCATTGCTATGCCATGTTATGTTACACGACCTGATATAGCGCGCGAGTGTGCGTGGTGAGTGTCACGAGCAGATAATCAGTCGGAATCCAGGTGAAGAACATGACTTCTATGGAAATGTATCCTTAAGTTCTTGAGATTAGAAACTTAAGAATATGTTGTTGGTCTTTTGCAATAGAGAAACTTCCAGCTCGAAAGGGTATACAGATCTGTGGACTTTATGTCTGATGTTACGATGAAATGCGAAAGTCAACATCTGGGAGCGTAGAGTCTGTTTTTGCTTGCAATGGTGGAGCTGTATCAGTTTGAAAATGTTTCAGCAGATAGTGATAGTAGATTCCACCATGAAAGCAGAATACATCATTGCATCAGAAGCTTGTAAAGGAGGCATTCTAGAGTATAGAAGATTTGCCACAGAGATCGGAGTAAATGCCATCAGATTGCCATTTCCTCCTGTACATGGGACAACAATGGCGCCGCCATAAAGCCCTTGCTAAGAAAGCCAAGGTCTTCATTCAAAATTCGAAGCACATTAAGCGGCGATCACCTCATCCCACGAGATTACCTCGAGAAGGGTTACATCAGAGGTCAGAAGAAGTCGAAACTTTCCGGATAATGCGACAAACCCGCTTACAAAGCCAATGGGCCCCAGTGAAAAACGAAGCCCACTTTCAAGAAGATGGGACTTAGATTATAGCCAGATTGGCTTTAGGTCAAGTGGGAGTTGTTAGATATGGTGTGCCCTAGAAGCCAGGAATTGGCTGACACTTGTACTAACACTTCTAGGCAAAGATTAGTAAATTTTGACTATAAATAATGTTAAAATGGGTTTATTTTCTATCACATATGTGTATTTAGGTGTCTTGTAGGATACATCCTTGAGTTAATGACTAATGATAATTCTTATTTTTCAAGAGTTAAAAATTTAAGACAAGAATTTCTATTATTTAACTCATTAAAATGCTCCTACCGATAGGATCATCATGAGGATGATGATTGCATCTGAAAAGTTAGTGCTACAATCGCTTCTTTGTAGTAGAGAGTTTTGGAGTCTATGTGATGTAGAGACTCGGAGGTGAGACGCTTTACAGGGTACTTCATCTACAGAGATGGGGCACTGTAGGTGACCCACCTCGAGTAGTTCATAAGAAGTCTACTTCTCTCGATAACCTGACTTCAATGCTACAGTGGGTGTGTCTGTTTCGATGGTGATCTGTGCATCGAGTAGTTTCCCTTGAGGGTGTTATAGTTGGACTCATTCCATGGACTCGAGTCTCCTAATATCAGGGATCCTGAGGTGTACCTTTGCTTAAGGCCATGTTTCATTGTAGATCTTGGATTGCACCAAGATGAATATTATCTACTCATGGATAGAAGCAGCCTATTGATAATCATTAGTATTCAAGTCATAAGCCATGGCCATGGCGCAGAATGTGAAAATAATGAGAAATTAGTTTCTATATAGGTTTTCACATGTAGTTAATCGAATGATTAAATCAATGATAAAAAATTAGGATTTTGACGAGTCACCCAACCCTAATTTGATCAGGAGGCTCAAAATAAAGAATTAAATCAACAAGTAACTCACCAAGAGGTTCTTTTAGTTTTGATGGGTTGCCACACATATGACCTGCTAGGTGTCACTTAGTGATTTGGGAGCAACTAGAATGATTTTTGATGATCATCATTCTAGTTGTCTAAAATTAGAAAAGTTTGATCCATCGAAAGGAGTTTCGATGATGTCGAGGGTAGAGAGCATGACATATTCCTATTACATAAGAACTAAATCTAACCTGATCACACAAAAAGGTTTGGATTGAATTATTCATTAATTGGATAATCCAGTTTAGTTGATTTGAATAAGATTCATTAGGTTCAAAGAAAATCATGCTAGCACACGATTGAGCTAAGCTTCTCCTTTTCATATAATTAAAAATTGTTCTCGACTTGAGCCAAATGAGTTGTGCTCACTATGTATCATTTACACTGAGTCTGACTGGAAGCTTTCAAGTTAGAAAAGGATTGTCTTAATTACTGAGAAAATTTTAGATAACACCACATTTTTCTTACCTGCTAATTCTTTGTAACTTTACTTGGTCAAATGTGACCTTTGACCCTTGGACATCTGCCCATATGGTCATGCACACTATTGGAGAGCAGATAGGGGCTTGTCCCTCTCTAGAAATTGAAAGAAGAGGGGCATGCCTAGGATGGCGTCGCCCATGGATAGGGATGCTGGAGTCCCATAGGATGGACTCTAGAGTTGACTTGTTGGATTCAAATAGGTGACCCTCACCTACTTCGAGTATTGCATCTTAGAGTGGACCAACCTTAGGATGAATCTTATGGGGTCTCTCATCACACCAAATCAGAATTTAACGATGCTGACAATTAATAAGGCAAGTGATATGACGGGGTGATGCAAGCACTTAATGGCGCCATAGGACTTCTATAAATAGGGACCCTATCTTGCACCCATTAAAAAAAAAAAAAAAGAAAATTCTCTCCTAGCCACACCCTAAGGCTGTCCCTCTCCCTTCTCTATGCCAACATCTAGCCCTCTCTCTCCTCCCCACATCCAAGAAAGTTGGGTCCTTCAAATTAGTGCGAGTCAGACAAGAAAAAGCTGACGAAAAAGGAAGAAGACAGCTCTGCTGTAGAGACGATGGGTGATCTTCAGAAGGTATTTTGAAGATCCTCCAAATCAGATCCAGATCTATTTTTTGAAGAAAAAAGAGAAAGAAAAGATCTCTAGATCCAGCCTGAGTGGATACTGATAGAGATCAGGTGCTTGTGTGGCTAGATCCAGAATCTTACAGCTTCCGCAGGATCATCAATGAGTAATCAGATTACCCAGAATCAAGGTAAAATTAATTAAGTTTTAATAATTTAATTTTTTTATTTATTAGATGCTAATATTAGATCTGAAATGTGTCAGATCTGATCTAAATCTGAGAGTAGAATTTTTGAAATATGCCTCTCGATCCAATTAGATCTGAACGAATCTGATCCAAAAATTCAGGATTTCTCTTCAGTCTTAGCCTGATTGATCATTCACGTGACTCAATCTTGATCCAAACTTAATCCTATTAAGCTGGTCAATTTTAGCAGTGTTAATCCCATCTAACTAACTCTTGATTCAGTTTGATCAATCGGTTAGACCTAATTGAGCTACCAAAGCCCGAACCCAATATTGTGAGCATGTCTTAGATCAAAAATTCTCAATTTTAGATCTAATTAATATTTCATAATCTTAATTTTTAATTAAGTTTAGGGTTCATAGATAAAACACGTAAATAAGATCCTAGGATTTCAAGATCTAGGATTTTGTAGAAAATAAATTTTTAATTTTTGATTAAGGACGAACGCATAGCACCCCTGCACATCATAAGAACATCCCATCAAATAGAAGGATAGGGTTTTTAAATCCTACTTTATTTTTATGATCGGATGGTCAAGGGAAATGCCTTAATCAGAAATACAACTAATCTACAACACTAATTAGATCTAAGCATATATCTCATATAAAAAATTGATCTAATTAAAGTATGTTTTGCATACATCATATCATGCATGTTTTTTAGATCTAACTTATCTCATAATCATCTAAAAAATTAAATTTAATTTTGATCACATCAAATAAAATTTAATCTAGACATTTTGTAGAACTATTTTACAACTAGTCTAAACATGCAACTATCATATCTCATATGAATAAATTAAATTTAGTTTGTTTTCTATTTTTAGATATGATTATAATATTTATAAAATAAAAAAAATAGTAAATAAATAGATCTTAAAATCATAATTAATTAAATAAAAATTATGATTATACTAGATTATACATAGAACAATTCTATTCCTAGTCTAGTTATGTATCTCATACATTTTAGATCTAGATTAATTAATTTTAATTTTTTAATTTTTTGATTTTAAATCTAATCATATATCATGTGATATCTAAAATTAATAATTTATCAAATTAAATCAAATCTAAATAAATTTTATGCAACCTGGCTCTAATATCAGTTGAAGGGAAAAATCAGATTTTTCGGATCAGATTTATTCAAATCTGATTGGATCGAGAGGCATATTTTAAAAATTTTCTCTTAGATCTAAAGTAGATCTCATATTTTTCTAATTTAATTTTATGATCTAATAAATAAAAAAATTAAATCTAAATTAATGTTACCTTGATTTGGGTAATCCGATTATCCTTTGATGATCCTGCTGATTGCCTGAGGTTCTGGATCTAGCCACGCAAGCACCTGGCCTCTACCAGAATACACTCAGACTGAATTTGGAGATCTTCTTCTTTTTTTTTCTACAAAAATTAGATCTAAATTTAATTTTGAAGAACTTCAAAACTCCTTTTGAAGATGGGCTGTTGTCTCTTGTAGCAAGGCTGCCTTCTTATTTCTCTATCACATTTAGATTGCCTAAATCGCACCAAACTCATGCCCAACTACTTTTGGGCATGAAGAGGAGAGAGAAGACTAGAAGATGGCATGGAGGAGGGAGAGGGGAAGCCTTGGGGTGTGGGCTAAGAGGAACTCACAAAAAGTTGGGCATAGATAGGGTTTATTGATAGACCCTACTGCGCCATGCAGTGCTGCATCATTCCGACCAATCACGTTGCTTCATGCAATCAAATCTAAATCTGATTGATGGAATGATATCACCTAATCCAATCAGATGAGAGCCCCATAAATTCATCCTTAGATAATGCCTAAGACTGGTCAAAGTCTATAGGTAAGGGTCACCTAAGTTGAATCCAAGAAGCAACCTGGAGTCCCATCCGTATGGGACTCCAGTGTTTATCCACATGGGTCATAGGCATGCACCCTCCATCTACCTACCAAATGGTAGATGGACTTGGTCAATAAATCTCTCCGATAGGTGCATAACACATGGGCAGATGTCAAAGGGTCAAAGGTCAACGTTTGACCAAAGTCAAAGGATAAGAATTAGCAGATGATGGAAAATGAAAGGTGTTGTCTCAAATTTATCATATAAATTAAGACAATCCTTTTCTAACCTGGACAAGCTCTAGTCAGACCAAGTCAAGGTATCTGAGTGAGCACAAATATATTTGGCTCAGTCGAGACAACTTTTAATAATAGAAAAAGGAGAACGTTAGGTTCAATCGTGTGCTAGCACGATTTCGTTGAACCTAATTGAATCTTATTCAAATCAATTGAACTAGGTTAGTCCAATCGATGATATCCAGATCCAAACCCTTGTTTGTGTGACCCAGTTAGATTCAGTTTTGTATCATAATAGGATATGTCATGATCTCCATCATCGACATCATCAAAACTCCTTTTGATGGATCAGAACTCTTCTAATTCAGACAACTGGAATGATCAATCATCTAAATCATTCTAATTGCTCCCAAAATCTACTAGTGACACCTAGCAGTATATGGTGGCAATCCATCAAAACTGAAAATGAACCTCTTGGTGCAGCTATTTGTGTGATTAAGTTCTTTTATCTTGAGCCCCAATTAGATTAGGATTAAGATGAACTCGTCAAACCCTAATTTCTATCATATAATTTAATCATTTGATTCAAGTCTGATGTGAAAACCTTAATAGAAATTATTTTTATTATTTCACTCTCTGCCATGGCCATGGGCTTATGGACTTGATTCTCATGATCATCATAGGGCTGCTTCTCTTCTACCGAGGTAGATAGATTTCCTCTTAGTGCAATCCAATTCCTATAATGAACATATTATAGCCAATATACACCTCAGGATTTCGAATAGCTAGGAGACCGAGTCATGGTGTAGTCAAACTATAACACCCTCAAGGTGAACCGTCGATGCACCTTAGGTCAAAAAACCAGACACACCACTACAGCTTCGAGTCAGTCATCGATGAGAAGGTAGGCTTTCTTATGACTACTCGAGGAGGTCACGCTCAGTGCTCTCATTCTCTAACGAGTATCTGTACTCTCGCTCTGGTATCTCCACACCATAGACTCAAGACTTTTCTACTATAAAAAAGTGATTGTACACTAACTTTTCGAATCAATCACCATCCTCATGATAATCCTATGGTCAGGAGCATTTTTATGAGTTAATAATGAAAGTTCTTATCTTAAATTTTTAACTCTTGAAAATAAGAATTATCATTACCATTAACTCAAGCGATGTATCATAGACACTAAATATACATATATGATAAAAAATAATCCATTTTATTATTTAGAGTCAAAATTATAATTTTGCCCCTAGAAGTATATTACAAGTGTCAGCCAATTTTGGCTTCTAGGGCACACATATCTAACACCGAAAACATCTCAATGCTAGGATAAGAGGAGACCTTCTCCTCTAGGATTTTATTTAAGTTTTTAGATCTAAGATTTTTTATTTTATTCATACAAAAATCTTACAAAAAAAAGGAGGAGAAGGGTTCTCAAAGAAATCCTAAGAGAAGACCTTTTATGTCTTCTCCTTCTCTCATCAGGACATGATCAGATCATGTCCAAAAAATTAACACCATGCCCCAACAACTTGGAGCACTCATCCTGACTCCCAAATCCTTTATCTCTCTTATATTTTTTTCATATAAAAATCATAAATAAAATAGGAATAGAGAAACATAAAAAAAATATAAGAGAAGATAATCTTCTCTTACCTTGTCTTTTCAAGACATCAATCTTTGATGTCTTAATTGAGGGAATTGAGGGCTCTTCTCTAAGAATCTTGGCACCATAAATCCTTCATGCCTTCTCCTCCTTCTCTTCTAATTTTTTATGATTTTTCTAAGATTTTTCACATCCTAAAACCATCTCATAAGAGGCATCCATCTTTTATTGCAAGACTAGATCAAAACCTAGTCAAAGGAGGACTTCTATAGGCCATCCAACTCTTGGACGCCCCTCCCACTTATTTTTTTGTAACCACTGATTCTCATACATAAAAGCAAGGGAGAAAGAGCCAAATAAGATAGAGGGGCATGGGTAGAGTTGGCACACAAGGGAGGGAGGAGTTTGGGTTAAAGAATACTCTACCAAGTATGAAATAATTTCCAACTTCCTTCTAGTTTTGATCAAGTCAAAATTTATAACAAATAATCTGATATGGGGCATGGGAAACATTTTATTAGGTGTGAAAAACATAGAAAAAATTTAGAATTAAAATATGGCGTGGGCTTTCTTAGGCGTAAGTGAAAGAGACAGAGTCCTAATTCAATTGGAACTCCACTTATTTGACTAGATCAAGATTATTTTAAATCTAATTTAAATTCTATTTAAACTAGATTTAATACAATCTAATTAAGAATAATTATAATCTAACAAGGAGCCCAATTAAATTAGATTAATTCAAGATTTAAATCCTATTTAAATCCTAAGTCAATCAGGTACACCCAAGTCCTAGTCAAACAAGGAATTATTCTTCCCTTGCAATTAGCTTATCCAATAAACCAATTAGACTTAATCTAATTAAATCCAAACTAATTCTAATTGAATCTAATTTAATTAGACTTATTCTCAGCCCAATTGTTCAATCAAATTAAGCCAATTAGCAATCCAATTGCTAATTAATCCTCGTGCAACACTTGCATTAGGTCAAACATCAATCGCATTGAATGTTTGACCTCAAAATAATTCTCAATCATTGATTAACCATCCGATCTAGTTACAAGCTCTAATGTGTGTGATCCTATAGGTTCGAACCTAAGCTAAT
The DNA here is from genome assembly GCA_006176705.1 of Cocos nucifera. NCBI lineage: Eukaryota > Viridiplantae > Streptophyta > Magnoliopsida > Arecales > Arecaceae > Cocos > Cocos nucifera. The sequence continues at coordinate 84,743 of QRFJ01002052.1, read as the reverse complement.
AGTATAGAAACTAATTTATGTACCAATCGAAGTTACCATCTAGCAATGGATCTCGACGTTCGAATAAGTCGAATGTATGCAAAGCAACATTCTTAGAATCCTGGCCTATGGTTACCATATAATTCATCCCTATGACCAATAATGCTCAAGATGATTTTGAGTATGCTGTCAAATACTCATACAAGTTATCTCTATTGTGTCTCAAAATTTTGCAAATCCCATGGCATCTCATAAGGATTCCCCAGGCCTAGGTTTTGCTAAATTGAAACACAATGAGTCATTCTCTTCCTGAAATTAATCAGGAGTGGTCAATCCCATCTTGACTCACACATTGACTTAACAAGTACTTGGTTGTACCTAAAAATCTTTCGAACCTATATTAAAAATGTGGATAGTCCAGCATCAAAGTATAGTGAGTTACTTGCAAGTCACCGTGGTGATCTCAGGTCGGAGGGACACTTATACACATTAGCCTTGCTAGCTACTCTTAATAGTAGAGTGCTACTCTTGATAGTAGAGTACTACATTGATCACGTTCAATGCAGATGTACTCCTACATCTCATCTGAATGCCATACCAGTGTCTCCACATCACTTAATTACGAGGACAACCAACGCATATAACATACAGTGACCTACACTCGATAAGTTATTATTCTTATTAATAGCTTATCATTTGATCATGAATAATTTAAGAACCATCTGATAAATCCTTCTTTATCGATTGATTGTGGTTCTAAAGACTTTATCATAATTTAGGAGTTCATTTAAGGAAGATAGAACTTTTATGATGAATCAGCCAAATAACTATTATTATTAGATAATTCATATACTAATTTTAATCATCTACTACCTAAATGATTGGCTTTAGGACACATTTTCCAATAGATTGTATGGGGTTAAAATATATGGATGATTATCTTCAATGCAAGTTGGAGATTGAAAGGAATATGCCTTACAAGCCAATCAAAATTTATGTTTTGATGGATTATTCTTTTAATCTTCCTGACTCATGTAACGATATTTTATAAATAAATAAAAGGTATTTATATTTCATTATATGCTGCATCTTATGTTTGTTTGAGATTATGATGAGTTATTGCCTCAAGAATTGATTTTAATGATTACAAAATATTCGAGAGCGATATTAATGATTTTGGCTTGAAAAAAGATTTTTTATATTTCAGGAATAAAATTATAATTTTATAAAGTTGAAAAAATCTATTTTGAAAGTCTCAAGAATAAGCTTAGAAGATTTCTAATCTATTGGAGGTAGTTTCATGAATTTTCGATGCATATTTTGGAAAAAAATCAAGTTTTAGCAAAAGGGTCAATCCTAGGGACAACACCTAGGTCATCTTCTTTTGAAAAGGGCAGCTTGGCATGCTATTTTTGAGTGGCACACAAAAAGGGTAGACCTAGGGGTTGACCCCTGCTATTCTGCCACCTAAAAAATGCAGAAACTAGCCTTTTCTATGTTTCTATCTCAAAGGTCGACCTCGGGCATGCTATTTTTGAGTGGCACACAAAAAGGATCGACCTTGGGGTCGACCCCTACTATTCTACCACCTAAAAAATGTAGAAACTAGCCTTTTCTATGTTTCTATCTCAAAGGTCGACCTCGAGATCGACCCCTATGCCAGAAGTCGACCCATGAATCGACCCCTACGATGAAAACTTCCATAATGGCTAATTTTTCTATCCATTTTTTATGTTTTAAATGTCTAATAAATGCTCTCCAATGGCTCTAAATGGCTACTAATCATTCTCTAACATTGTTTGAAGGTTTAAAGGGCATTCAAAAAGAAGAGAAAAGAAAATAAAAATTCAAATTTGTGAGCTCCATTGAGTACCTAAGAAAAAGAGAAGAAAAGAAAGGAACTAAGCTTCAAAATCAGAGGGCTTTCAAGAGAAACTATCTCCATCATTTTCCACATCCTCTTAAGCATCAAGAAGAGAAGTTAAAGCATCACTTGAGCAATCTAACATCAACTTCTTTGAACTTCAAAGAGTTCTAATTTTTATTTACTATTTTTATGCTAAAACTTATGCTTATTTTTTTTATTTCTTTGCAAGTTTCTTTAAGGAAAAGAAACTTGGAGATTAGGCTAGTCCAAGCCCATAATTGAACGTTATATAGGTTTTGGTTGGTGAGTTTGAAAAACCAATTGGATTGTTAGTAAATTCAAAAAACTAATGATGTAAGATTTTAGTTGGTGCTCCTATGAAAATCAACTGGGTTTTGTTTGTGAGCCTGGAATAACAAACACACTATGATCAAGGAAAGATTATAGTGCAAATCCTAAAGAAAGCTTGGGGAGTGGATGTAGAAGTGTGTTGCTCTGAACCACTATAAATTTTTGTGTATTTGTGTTGTGACTTCTTTGCTTATATTATTTGCTTATAATTCTTAGTTAGCTTAGTTTTGATTCTTGTTTAGTAACATATATGTTTAAATTCCACTGCTACAAATTTCTTTCACCATATAATCTCTTAAGTTGATTTAATTAGAAGCACATAATTGATGTATAGTTTAATTTGACCAAAATTTTATAAGACCCCAATTCATCCCTCCTCTTGGGTTGTTAACCTTTAGGCAACAAGTGATATCAGAACAGGTGCTCTAATAGTATTTGTTGACTTAATGGTCAAGAGCCAAAGATCTTTCCAACCCAAAATAATTTTTTTTTTTAATGATGGACCTTCTATAAATAGACCTCCATTATTTGATGGCTCAAATTATACTTATTGAAAAGCTAGGATAAAAATCTTCATTCAAGCATATGACTATAATTTATGAAAAATTATAATTAATGGCCTACACATATCCAATGTATCGATTCATGATAAAAAAAATGATTCAAATGAATGCAAAAGCAATGAATTTACTTTATTATTCATTAGATATAAATATTTTTAATGCAATTTCTTCATGTATTTTAGTAAATCAAATATGAATGAAATTAGAAAATACTTTTGAGGGAGCAAATCAATGAGAAACATCAAGCTCCCAGGAAGAAAAGAAAACTCACCCCAACTCATGCCTCATGATACATGTGGATGAAAAGAAGAAGAAAAGAAAGAAACAAAAGAAAAAGAAAATATTAATTAAGGAGGAGCAAGGTAAAGAAGAGAAGAATGAGAAAGAGGAGGAAGGTATAGCAAGTTGTTGCCTCATGGCTCAAAATGATAAGGCATATCATGAACACTCCTCTGAATTTACTTTTAATAAATTATATGAAGCCTTCAATGAGTTAATAAATAAATATAAAAAGGTAAGGCTACAAAACAAAGAGCCTAGAAAATCCAACTTATCTTTGGCTGAAGAAGAAAATAAAATTTTAAATGAAAAAAAGATCTATTGAAATATATGAAAAACATAGCCAATGAAAAGGAAAACTTCTTGAAATATATAGAAGATTTAACTAAGAAAAAGGAGAATATAGTTAAATATGAAAACTCCTTAGTTAAAAAAAAAAATTAAAATCTAAAAAATCTATGATTGAAAAAATCTTAAGTTGAAAGAAGAACTTAATAAACTAAGATTTTCTGCTAAAAAAAAGAGTAAATATGAAAAATCTCTTTTTGAAAAAAATGTCAAACTAAAGAAAGAGATTGAAGGCTTGAAGTCCATGATTGAAAAATTTATAATTGGATCTCAAAAGCGTCAAGCTATATTAAATAATCAAAGGACTATTTTTGATAAAAATGAAATTGGTTATAATTCATTTAGAAAATAAAAATTTATCAAAAATATGTCTATAGAAGCTTCATTTAAAAATTCTTCAATCAAGTGTTTTAAATGTAATAAAGTTGGCCATAAAATTTCTTAATGAAACATTAAAAGAAATGGCCAAACTTCTATCAAACAAATTTGGATTCCAAAAGGAACCATGAGCTCTAACCTCCATGGACTTAAGATGACTTGGGTACCAAAAACTAGTAAATGATTTTGCAGATACACCAAGGATCCAAATAAAATGAAAGGAAGAAAATTTTTATGGATGCCTTGAAAATGAAAAGGGATGGGTATTGATGCATGGTATAATCTAAACATTTCTCATGTCATACCATCAATGATTGTTAAAGTTATTTTGGTTGAATTTATTGATTTTAATTTGATTTTATATTTTATTTATTTGCTTGAAATTCTTTTCATATATTAGTAAGATTAGTATGATTGATTGATTTTGATGATTTTAATACTATGATTTTAAGAGATCAATATACTCTCCTCTAAGTATCATGTTATGATATGAATTAAAATTATCTTAAAATTTAACATGATATAATAGCTTTTCCATATCAATTTTGTAATTGGTAAACTTAAATTAAAAAGATGCTTAATTGGATATGAATATTTTTGAGTTGCTGAACATACAAGTAAAACTATGTTTGACATTCCACCATAAGATGCTTAAATATTGAAATTTTTCAAAACCTTATATGATCTAAGTACTTGAAGGTAAAACGTCTATTCATAAAACTCAAGTGCTTAATGTGTTGAATTACATTGCATATTAGCTTATCCCTAAGAATTTGGAATTTCATAGTTTAACCAAAACTCATAGCGCCTATATCTAGATTTTTTTTTACATGAGTTTCTTGACTTGATAATATTGCCCCCATGATTAATTAATTCTTGATCCCCCAAATTTGACTTAAATATCTTTCTTGATAATCGATTTGATTGCCTATTGATTCTTATTCAATTTGATTAATTTTTGTTAAATCAAAAACTGCTTGAACTATTTTTTGTTTCGAGAAGCTGACTTCCAGTTTTACTAGAGTCGACCTCTCTTCAAGAGCTGACTCTTGATTTAGCAGGAGTCAACCATTTTTTTCTAAGATTAGTTCTCCTATTTAAAAATATCCTAAGGCTCTATCATTCCAATGTCAATTTTCTTGAGCCATAATTCCTTTCAAATCCCTCTCCTACTAAAATCGGATCTTTCCTCTCCATTTCTATTCTAATCTTATAGTCCTTGTTCTCCAATAGCAACCTGAAAGCATTTTGCCCAAAAAAAGAAAAAGTCTAGCTGTCAAAGTGAAAGGTGTGCAGATTAAGATAAATATTGATAGCATTGGATGCACACTACACATATACAGATCAGTAGAAGTACCTTGGATTATCTCAAGCAGCTACATATTTAAGATTTATATTTGATCGAGATGATGATTGAGAATATTGAGGATATCAACTCTCATATTATAGTAGATGATGATGATGAGACTCATACAGCAGAACCTATTGTAGTAAATATCAGGATAAGGAGCCAATGGAGCAGCACGAATAAATAGAGATAGCTTTACTTTCATAGACCAACCATCCAAATACTAGCTCACGATTGTCTGATAGACTAGATGAGTATGCATTTTTTGAGAGACTCTCCATCAAGATCATAATGTTAGTCTATGCAAAGCTTTAAGGATACATATCAAAGGCACACCAGACGAAATGAGATTAGATGGAGGCGTTATCATTGGTCAGAGATGAGTTAGGGTGATTGATTCAGACACTCACTACAGCGAGGGAGGATGTTCGCTACCGGGCCTAATCATTTGGAGATATCAGACTACACTCTCCTTCTACCTAGCCTAGACCTACATCTTAGGATTATCTTAATATATACTTGCTTAAGATGCTAGGATTTCTTTCCACAGCTTTAGTAATCCTTTCAATCTATTTTTGACATCTATATAGGATATAGCTCTCGTACATTTTGCATGCTTTCATGATTTTATCTTTATAATCATCATTAGTTAATCAATGAAAATTTCATATTTTATGGAAATTCAATATATTTGATATTATTTATTTGACTCAATATGTGATTTGCTTGCAAAATAAAAGAGGAGAAATGATCGCTTATTTAAATTAATTAAATATGCTTGATTTGAAAGAAATAGGGGGAGAATTATGAAAAGTTAATTTTTTGATATAGGAGGAGGTAAGAAAGTCAACTTTTCTAGCATTTATTATGAAAATAAGAAAGAAATAATTTTAAAATGAATAAGAAAAAATATTATTGAAATATTAACAATGAAATTATTTTGATCTATTTATGCACTCTTATTGTTCTAGTTATTTAATTTTTTTTAGAAAAATTATTTTTATTTTACTTTTTATTCAATCATACTTTGCATGGTTTGATCCTATCATGATTTTTAATAATTAATTGGTATCAAGTTGAATCTTGAAAAATATTTTACTCCAAATGAAAATCCTAGATAAATAATTTTCAAATCTCATGAAAAATCATTAATAGGAATTTATTTGTTGCTTGACTTGTTGATTCACTTATACCTAAGCATTCATGTGATCTTGTTTATTTATATTTTGCATTGGTATCAAAAAAATTCATCCTTAAGTGAAGTTTCATAATTGGTATCAAATAGATTTTTTCTACCTTGCACTCCATTGCTTTCTTTTGGCAAAAAGAAAAAAATATTTTATCTCGCATCTATTTTTGCATAGCTAATATAATATCTTTTGAGATAAATTCAAAGAATTTCATATTTTTTCTAAATTAAATTGAGTGATATTTTTAAGAAAAGAAAGATCTAAATTTAAATAGTAAATTTCTCTATGATTTGTTTGCATAGTTTGTTGGTATTAATTTAAAAAGACTTATCCAATTAATTTGATCTGAACTTAATGGATTCATCTTTTTTAATCAAAAACACTAAAATAATTGGTATTAGATTTTATCGCCTTATACTCCATCTTTTGATGAAAAAAAAGGAAGTAAGAAAAGAATACTTTATCTCAAATCTAAGTTTGCACAACCATATTTTAATATGATAATAATTGAGATAAATTATAAATATTTGATACCTTTTCTGACCTCAATGTGTAATATTTCTTGAGAAAAAAATATTTTTTTAAAAAAATAATTATTAAAAAAATTAAATAAATCTCTTTGTGATAATATATCCAAATTTCTAATTTTGAAAGAATCTATTTATGCTAGATTTTTAAAGCTTAAAGCTATTCCTTAGCTAAATTTGAAAGGCATTTCTTTTTGAATCCATAGTTTTTCAAAAAATATATAATATTAAAATTATACTTTTTAAATGAGAAAAAAATATTTATTAAACTAAATCTTATTATATTTTTGGTTGAGTTTTGCCAAAAGAAATAATATTTTAAACTTGAAAAGAAATCACTAATATTGCTTGATTTGTTCATCTTTAATTTAAGCATTTATATATTTTTTGACTTATCGATTCATACTTTAATTGATTTGATTGTGTCACCATTTTTTAATGATCAATAAATATTTTAAAAATACTTTACATTAATTAATCATTTTGATGTTGTCATGATTGATGATGTTCTATTGTAAACATTCCATTTTAAAATCAATGAAAGCAAATTTTTTATTTAAAAAAATTCACTATATCATGATTTGATTAATTATTTGATTGATGATTGATTATTTAAAACTCATTATGTTTACTTTAAATATGTACAATAAAGGAAAAAAATACCAAAGAAAATAATTTGATCTTAAAAGATTATTTAATTAACAATGCCTTTATTTGCAAAAGTAAGAGGAAGAATTCATTTAAGATGAATTAGTTAGTAAATTGATATTAATTAAATTTTAAAATTTGAGCTTAAAACTTAAATTAGTATTAGTTAAAGATTAATGTGGTATCAGCTAATGGTGCTTAACTTAAAAAAAAAGAGGGAGAATAAATTTAAAAATAGCATGTGATGAATTTTATGGTATTCACTTTTGAAAATAGGAGGAGAGATATTTGTTGCAAATTGATATCCAAAATATCAATATTAATCTTAAATTCTCAATCATTTATCTTATAATTCTCTCAAATTTGTACTTTATTTCAAATGATTTTAAACTCTCAATCAAATGTCTCATAGTCTTTTCAATTTGTGATTTCATATGTTTATTCAATTTGATTTACTTGATTTAAAGTGCTATTAATTTAAAGTAGTATCAGACAAATAAATTATTCTCAAATGTTGAAACATGCTTAAAGTGGTATCATTCATATGCTAATTTTAAAATTTAAATTTACCTAAATATTTTTGACATTCTTGGAGTTGAATTGAATTAAAAACCCTTCTTACTCCTAAAAATAAATTTATAAAATTTTTAATGTACATTGTAAGATCTTTATAAAATTATTTTCAACTTTGATATATCTTTCATACTCTTTTGATACATATATTTTCAAAGTTTAATTGACTAAAATTGCTTGAGAAAAGCAAAGAATAAATATAAAATTGGTATCAATTTTTTTATGTTATAATTATTTTATTTAAAACTTTTTATTTTTTAAAATTAAATTAAAAATCTAAATTGATGGTATCAAAAAAAAATTTGACATCCAACATATTTTTCTTGATATCAAATGTGCTAAAATATCTTGAAAAGCTCTATCCCTCAATATTGACTCAAAAAATTAGAATTAAAACTTTTTAGAAAGGGGGAGAGTGATATCGATACCAATTTGATATCAAACATACTTATTTTTTTATTAAATATCTCATAAAATTAAAATTTAATATCCTCTTGAAATTAAATAAATTTTTTTTGAATTTGATATATATATATTTTGAATTTTAATTGATTTTGAGGATATATTTTAATGATTTATTTGATGCATAAAAAAAAAAGTGTTATGTTTGATTTCTTTGTTCAAAACTTTGAAAAGTTCTATTCCTCTTAAAACTTAAAAAATATATATTTAAAAATCTAATTATAAAAGTTATAATCATTTAATACAGGGGAGAGCATTTGATATTCGAATTCAAGTAAATTTTTGAAAGAAAAATGATGTTTTAAGCATGTTTTAAATCCAAAGATAAGTTTTCAAAAGGGAAATGATTTATTTGACTTTATTTTTTTGAATTTGATACATCTCTCATTTGATACACTCTTATATCTTATTGATTTTAATGATTTTCTTAATCCTTTCCATAAGCTTTTTAACGATTATCAAAAATAAGAAGAAAAATATTGAGTATATGCTTAATGAATTAATGCTTAGACTGCTCACTAATTTGATGCTTGAAATCTTAATACTTATTAATTTGAATTGAGATATTATAGTGTAATGAGCATATGAAAAATATGCAGTAAACTAAAGATAAGTTTAGAATATTCATGAAGTATGCATTCATATGTTTAATCAATTGCTTCATGATATATGTTGGTCAATTTTAATTGTATGTAGTGCTTACTTTGTATGGCTAACTATTTCTACTTCTAATATGTAATATAAACTTCATCTCACATCTTTATTTATTTTGGCTAGAACTATTTACTTGATATATGACTCTTATGACTCTTATATATTTTGAATGTTGATATCTTATTTTGTCATAGAAGGGGAGGTAAATTTTTATTTAAAATAAGAAAAGAGTAGTTTTTAATCAATGATGTCAAAAAAGGGGAGTAAATATATTATTTGGTATAAGCAATAATTATTAATTAATGATGTTAAAAATACATGCTTGATCATTGGCAGATTTAATGATATTAAAAATACATGCTTGATCATTGGCAAATTTTTTTGTAGCCCTAACCTCTCTTTTAAAAGAACTAAACTTTTTTGTAGAAAGTAAAGTTTATATTATGATTTCTCTATCCTTTATGGTAATGATGCACTATGATCATCTACCTATAGGTATTAACATTATATTTTGATATTATAAAGCTCACCTTAAAAATTTGCATCAATTGAATATGTTTATATATTGCCTTAATTTTAAACTCAAAATTCTTAATGGCACTATTTTACTTCAATGTTCTATGCATGCCTTATTTTGCTTATACATAAATATTTTGTCGTCATCAAAAAAGGAAAGATTATTTTCTTAAGAATCAATTTTGATGACTACAAAATATTTGAGAGAGATACTAATGATTTTGGCTTGAAAAAAGATTTTTTATATTTCAAGAGCAAAATCATAATTTTATAAAGTTTTAGAAAATCTATTTTGTAAGTTTTAAGAACAAGCTTAGAAGATTTCTGATCTATTGGAGGCAGTTTCATGAATTTTTTATGCATATTTTGGAAGAAAATCAAGTTTTAGTAAAAGGGTCAACCCTAGGGACGACCTCTAGATCATCTCCTTTTGAAAAGGATAGCTTGGCACATTGTTTTTGAGTGACACACAAAAAAAGTCAATCTTGGGGTCAATCCCTATTGTTGTGCCACCCAAAAAATGCAGAAACTGACCTTTTCTATATTTCTATCTCAGAGGTCGACCTCAAGGTTGATGCCTGTGCCAGAGGTCGATCCATGAGTCGACCCCTACGATGAAAACTTTCATAATGGCTAGTTTTTCTGTCCATTTTTTATGCTTTAAATATCTAAAAATACTCTCCAATGGCTCTAAATAGCTACTAATTATTCTCTAATATTGTTTGAAGGTTTAAAAGGCATTCAAAAAGAAGAGGAAAGGAAGAAAAAATTCAAATTTGTGAGCTCCATTGAATACCTAAGAAAAAGAGAAGAAAAGAGAGGAACTAAGCTTCAAAATCAGAGGGCTTTCAAGAAAAACTATCTTCATCATCTTCCACATTCTCTCAAGCATCAAGAAGAGAAGTTGAAGCATCATTTAAGTAATCCAACATCAACTTCTTCGAGCTTCAAAGAGTTCTAATTTTTACTTTCTGTTTTTGTGCTGAAACTTATACTTATTTTTTTTATTTCTTTACAAGTTTCTCTGAGGGAAAGAAACTTAGGGATTAGGCCGGTCCAAGACCGTAATTAGACATTGTATAGGTTTTGGTTGGTGAGCCTGAAAAATTGACTGGATTATTAGTAAATTCGAAAAACTAACGGTGTAAGGTTTTGGTTGATGCTCTTGTAAAATCCAACTGGGTTTTGTTTATGAGTCTGAGAAAATAAACACACTATGATCAAGGAAAGATTATAGTGAAAATTCCATGAAAAACTTGGGGAGTGGATGTAAGAGCGGGTTGCTCTGAACCACTATAAATTTTTGTGTGTTTGTGTTGTGACTTCTTTGCTTGCATTATTTGCTTATAATTCTTACTTAGTTCAGTTTTGATTCCTATTTAGCAACATTTATGTTTTAATTCTGTTGCTACAAATTACTTTCACCATATAATCTCTTTTGTTGATTTAATTATAAGTACATAATTGACGTAGAATTTAATTTGATCAAAATTTTATAAGAATCCAATTCACCCCCTCTCTTGGGTTGCAATCTGAGGGCAACATGAACCCCATAGATTAGGGCTATGGTTTTAGAGTTATGATGAGATCATACCTGTAAGACCAAAAATTCTAAAATTCTAATCTAAAATATTCCTAATGGATGGAACATTGAGTTGAGGATTAATATTTTTGGTAAGACTAGCACATCCTATGTATGCTTGATGGAGAGAATGATTGATCTTCCAATCACTTGTGTGAGACATTAATATAAAGATGTGGATGCTCATAGGAGAATGAGTTCACTAAATTGATCCAACTTTAGAATATCTTAAGGAGTCTTACCTACTTGTCAAAAGATGTTTCTTGTAGTGGGAGTTGTGCATGTAATCCTCTGACCTGAGACTGCTATAGAACCTTAAATACGTGAATCTATATTTTGGTTTATACTCATTCATGATTGAGTCATATATGGAATATTCTGGATATGATGGATTGCATATGAAGGTTGTAAGTAGGTCAACATGGAATCGATTACTCCAAGTAAGAGAAGATTGAATCCTACTTGCTTCAATTGTATGATGATTCCGAAAGTCTATGATCCAAGCATAATAAAAGTTAGAAATAATTTCTAATATTTCATTAACTGAATCATCATTATAAGATTGAGAGTGACATAAATATGATAGTGGATTTAACATGATTCCATACCTAGGGTCATACTCGGGATACAAGATGATCGCAAGATTAAATTGCACGGTGACATACCACTAAAGGGTATTTTTTTCATCAAAATTTCATATCTTCTAGGTAGATATGATACATTGCTAGACGTCAATCTTTTCTTATGAATTTGATCAAATTAAGGAGTTTAATTCAATCGTCAATTAGAAAGGATTCTAATTATTGAAATTGGGTCAGCTCAATTTGACATAAATCAATTAGATTGGATTCTAATCGAATTAGGTCAACTTGCATCTGGACCTACTGTAGACTAGATGTGGAATCCAATGGGTCACATACAAAGAGAATTGATTAAGAGTCTAATTGGATTAGATTATGTTTGCAAGATAAACATACAAGCACATGTTGCAAATCCTAACTCCCATATTCGAATTGGATTCAAATTTGATTCCTGATTGGGCTAAATTAATCCAGTTAAATTCAAATTAATTTTGATTTTAAATTTGATTGATCCTTGGCTTATGTCAAGGGTTAGGCACATTATATCTGGACTCCATGCGCGAGAGAGTCTCTCTCTTGGTGCGTGGGTTATCTTTGTGCACCAATGCCATGTGGTGCCCCCTCCTTCCAATATTTATCTAGATATTAATTCACATAACTTCATATAAGCATGGTCTTTAGATATTAAGAGGCACAGAAGAGTCCTTCTACCTCTTAATCTCTTGTTGGTTACGGTTTAAATGGATAACCATGAAGTCTAGCCACCCCCTCACTATCTTTGGCGCCACTTGGACTTAGAGTCCAAGTGGTTATAGACTCTGATTTTCCCATGCCCACATCTGAATGGGCACTTCCTTTAATGGCCATTGGATGGCCTTGAGATCTGATCTCATCCATAGAAGGTTGGTGCCAAATTATTAAATCCTCGCAACACTTCAGAATCAATGAAGAATTAATTCCAAAGAGTCCTTCTGCACAAAGCGACTCTTGGAACTAATCTCATTTGATTCCATGTGTTATGAAATTTAAATGGGGAATGAGATAATCTGATTGGGCATGAGATAAGCCAAGGGAATGGGCATGAGATGATGTGAAGGCAACCCTATGCATACTATAAATAGGGTTGTGCATCGGGTATCTAGATCACTCATCCTATCTCTTCTTTCTTGCACTCTCTCCATATTGTCCAATTACTTTCTTCCTTCTCTTGTTAAGATAAGGTCCTAATAAGGACAAAAAGTCTTCTTTAGGACAATGGTCTAGGAAGAAAACTAAGAAAGACAAGGAGAAAAGAAAGGTAGAGAAAAAGAAGGCTAGGAGGAAGGAAGCAAGGCCTAGGTTTATGCTACCTAAAGAAATTCTTGGAGAAGAAATTCAGTGGAAGGAATCTTTTATAAAGGAGTCAATGGCTTGATCAAGACCCTGTGTGGATCAACATTGTAGGGCAAATACTTGGGCGCCTGGTGGAACCTCTACCAAACTATCGCCAGAATTAGGGTTAAGTGATATAGGTATTCTACTATATCCTTCTTATATGCTATGTATATGTTCTATATGATTGTAATCGACAAGAAGGTCCTGGGATAGGGTTTGACATTTAGGATTTCATTATACATTCTGCTTTGAAATCATGCTTTCGGTCTGGTCATCGAACCCTATAGATTCTATTTGCAAAGTGGAGTACATCATGCTATTCGATGCTGCCAAAGAAGCTATTTGGTTGTAGTAGTTCATCGGTAAGCTAGGAGTGGCATCCTCCATTGATGGTCCTATTCTGCTGTATTGTGACAGCACTGAAGCCATTGCTCAAGCGAAGGAATCAAAGGGATAACCACTTGGGATGTGAGAAGGCAGGTCGTGCTCCCACTTGTGCATGGAAAACATTTCACAAGAATCTAATTATCGTAGAGAAAGAGATAAGGTGCAAGCCTAGGTGGTGCTAGGGAGAAGACTAGTGAAACTAGTCTTAATAGAACCATATCCAATTGAACCCAATCCAAACAAATTTTGCTAGGCCCAATTAGATCAGATTAAATCCAACTCATTTAGGCTTAATTAGGCTCAACTAAATCCTAATCAAATTAGGAATTAATTAAGCACAACTACTTATCAAATCAAAAAATAAATCTCTTCGATGATTAGGTCATCTCATAACCTGATCTAGTCAAACCCAACTATTGGGGATAAACCCCGCCCCCATTGAAGTCCAGTCTGATGCTTAGCTTGATGCAATTGATAATCACAAAAGAGCTTCGATCAGAAATTCTCTCTCTAGCAGTCGAACCTAAGCCAAACTCCTCCAATGGTCGAACCCCAGTCGAACTCCTTTAATAACCGAACTCCTCCAGCAGTCGAACCCCAGCCGAACCCTCCAGAAGCCGAACTCCTTCCAGACTTCTCCTTCAATTGGATTTCTCCATTAGTCGAACTTCTTCTGGACTTCTCCTTATAGTCGGATTCCTCCAAGAGCCGAACTTCTTCCAGATTTCTCCTTCAGTCAAGTTTCTTTTAGGAGTCTGAACTCCTTTGGAATTAATGTATGTCAAAGCTCTTCACCAACCAATGCCTGCTTCCTCTGAACTTCGACTATTAAATCTCAAAGAACGGCCACATCACAGCAATGGATACCTCTCTTCATAACAAACTCCACATGGCCTCGAGCGGCCCTCTACTGGATGGTTATGGCCGTCATTATTAATTTGCTCCAAACATCATCTATAAAAAGGACCCTCCAGATATATTTTTTCTAAGCTCTCTTCTCCTTCTCGAAACTCTATCGAACTCTTTCTTGAGCACTCCATTTCTGTTGGCCAATAGAGCTAACTTAATCGTCGGAGGGTCCCCCAAGCTTCAACGTCAACGTCAACAGGAGATAAGATCTCCTTCAACCTCGGTTAGAGATAAGATCTCTCCCGAGCTTCAACGTCAACCTCAATAGAAGATAAGATCTCCTTCAACCTCAGCTGGAGATAAGATTTCTCTCAAGCTTCAACTTCAACCTCGGTTGGAGATAAGATCTCTCCCGAGCTTCAACGTCAATCTCAATAGGAGATAAGATCTTCTTCAATCTCAGCTGAAGATTAGATCTCTCCCGAGCTTCAACATCAATGTCAATGTTAATAGGAGATAAGATCTCCTTCAACCTCGGCTGGAGATAAAATCTCCCCCAAGCTTCAATCTGAATGGGTGCAGAGCCTGAAAGAGGACTTTGGAAGTCACCTTTTTTGTACTTCTTTCCTTCAAATTTCAAACTCAAGAGTGGAGGGACTATTGTTGGGGATAAACCCCGCTCCCATCGAAGTCCAATCTGATGCTTACCCTGATGCAACTGGTAATCATGAAAGAGCTTTGATCAAAAATTCTCTCTCTAGTGGCAGAACCCAAGCCGAACTCCTTCAGTAGCTGAACTCCTCCAACAGCCGAACCCCAACCAAACCCTCCAAAAGTTGAACTCCTTTCGGACTTCTCCTTCAATTGGATTTCTCCATCAATCGAACTCCTTCTAGATTTCTCCTTCAGTTGGATTCCTCCAGGAGCCAAACTCCTTTTGGACTTCTCCTTCTATCGAATTCCTCCAAGAGCTGAACTCCTTCTGAATATCTTCTTTAGTTAGATTCCTCCAGGAGCCAAACTCCTAGAATTCTTCTTCAGTCGAATTTCTTCATCAGCCAAACTCCTTACAGATTTCTCCTTTAGTCAAGTTCCTCCAGAAGCCAAAACTCCTTCTAGATTTCTCCTTCAGTCAGATTCCTCCAAGAGCTAAACTCCTTTCGAATTTCTCCTTCAATCAAGTTCCTCAAGGAGCCAAACTCCTTTCGGCTTTCTCCTTCAGTTGGATTCCTTCAGGAGCCAAACTTCTTTCGAATTTCTCCTTCAGTCATGTTCCTCAAGGAGCCAAACTTCTTTCGAATTTCTCCTTCAATCAAGCTCCCTTTAGAAGTTCAAACTTCTCTAGAATTGATGTATATCAAAGCTCTTCACCAACTAATGTCTGCTTTCTTTGAACTTTAACTATTAAATCTCAACGAACGGCCACATGATGGTAATGGACACCTCTCTTCATAACAAACTCTACGTGGCCCCGAGCGGCCCACTATCGGATGGTTACGGTCATCACTATTAATCTACTTTGGATTCCATCTATAAAAGGGACCCTTCAGATACGTTTTTTCTAAGTTTTCTTCTTCTTTTCAAAACACTATCGAACTCTTTTCTGAGCACTCCATTTTTGTTGATCAGAAGAGCTAACTTAATC
The DNA here is from genome assembly GCA_006176705.1 of Cocos nucifera. Taxonomy (NCBI): domain Eukaryota; kingdom Viridiplantae; phylum Streptophyta; class Magnoliopsida; order Arecales; family Arecaceae; genus Cocos; species Cocos nucifera. The sequence goes on along the minus strand of QRFJ01002052.1, from coordinate 68,642 downwards.
ATCGGAGGATCCTCCGAGCTTCAAATCAACATCAATAGGAGATAAGATCTTCTTCAATCTCGGCCCGAGCTTCAATATCAACATCAATAGGAGATAAGATCTTCTTCAATCTCGACTGGAGATAAGATCTTCCCTGAGCTTCAACTTCAACCTCGACTAGAGATAAGATCTTCTCCAAGCTTTAACGTCAATCTCAACAGGAGATTGAATCTTCTTCAACCTCGACTAGAGATAAGATCTCACCCGAGCTTCAACTTCAACCTCGACTGGAGATGAGATCTCCTCCAAGCTTCAATGTCAACCTCAATAGGAGATAAGTGTTAGATATGTGTGCCCTAGAAGCCAGAATTGGCTGACACTTGTAATACACATCTAAGGATAAAATTATAGTTTTGACTATAAATAATAAAATATATTATTTTCTATCATAGTGTGTATTTAAAGTATCTGTGATACATTCCTTGAGTTAATGATAATGATAGTTCATATTTTCAAGAGTTGAAAATTTAAGACATGAATTTTCATTATTAACTCAAAAAATGCTTCCGACCATAGGATCATCATGAGAATGATGATTGATCCGAAAGGTTGGTATACGATTGCTTCTTTAGGATAGATGAGTCTTGAGTCTATGGTATAGAGACACTGAAGTAAGAGTATAGGTACTCGTTATAGAATGAGGGCACTGAGCATGACCACCTCGAGCAGTCATGAGGAAGCCTACCTTCTTGTCGATGACTGGCTCAAAGCTACAGTGGTGTGTCTAGTTCTTTGACTTGAGGTGCATCGACAGTTCACCTTAAGGGTGTTATAGTTTGACTACACCATAACTCGATCTCCTAGCCATTCAGAATTTTGAGGCGTATGTTGTCTATAGCATGTTCATTGTAGAAATTAGATTGCATCAACAGAGAATCTATCTACCTCGGTAGATGAGAAGTAGCCCTATGATGATCATGAGAATCTAGTCCATAAGCCCATGGCTATGGTAGAGTGAAATGATATAAAGAGTTTTTATTAGGGTTTTCACATCGAACTTGAATCGAATGATTAATTCATATAACGAGAATTAGGATTTGTCGAGATCACCTTAACCCTAATCCGATCGAGGCTCATGATAGAGAAACTTAATCATACAAATTACTGCACCGAGAGGTTCATTCTCAGTTCTAATGGATTACCTTCATATACTGCTAGGTGTCACTGGTAGATTTTGGGAGCAATTAAAATGATTTGGATGATCGATCATACTCATTGTCTAAATCAGAAATATTTTGATCCATCGAAAGGTATTTCAATGATGTCGATGTTAGAGATCATGACATATCCCATTACCATATAGAACTAAACCTAACTGGATTACACAAACAAGGGTTTGGATCTGGATATCATCAATTGGATTAATCCAGTTCAATTGATTTGAATAAGATTTAATTAGGTTCAAGAAAATAATGCTAGCACATGATTGAGCCTAATATTCTTCTTTAATAATTATTAAAAGTTGTCTTGACTGAGCCAAATATATTTGAGCTCACTCAAAAACCTTTACTTGGTCTGACTGGAGCTTGTCTAGATCAGAAAAAAATTATCTTAATTTATGAGATAAATTTGAGATAACATCTGCCATTTTCCATCATCTGCTAAATCTTATCTTTTGACTTTGGTCAAACGTTGACCTTTGATACTTAGACATCTACCCATATGTCATGCACCCATAGAAGAGAGTTTTTATCTTTGTCCCCTTACTAAAAGGAGGAAAGGGAGGGGGTGCACACCTAGGGAGGCGTGCACCCAAAGAGGATAGAGTTTGGAGTTTCATACGGATGGGACTCCAATTACTTGATGCATTCAACTTAGGTGGCATCAAAGACTCATCTTTGATTAGTCTTGGCACCACTTAAGAAGGTCTATGAGGAAATCTAATCAGATTGGATCAGATGATATTATCCCATCAATTAGATTTAGATCTGATTGCACAAAGAGTCATGATTGCCCAGGATGATGTGGCACTACATGATGCTGTAGGGTCTATATAAATCCTATCTGTGCCTAGGATTATGATGCTTGATCTTTTGCCCATGCCATATAGCCCCTCTCCCCTCTTCTCCATGCCTACCTTTGATTCTTTCTCTCCTCTCCATGCCCAAAAGATTTTGGGGCTTTAGTTTGGTGCGATCCAAGTAAGAGAAAGGCGACAAGAAAGGAAGAAAGCAGCACTACTATAAGAGACGGCACCAGATCATCAAAAGCTATTTTGGAGACCTTCAAGATTAGATCCAGATCTGATCTTTAGAATATAGATTGAGAAGGAGGAGATCTCTAGATTCTACCTAAGTAGATATCGATAGAGGCCAGACGATTGTGTGGCTACATCCAGAACCTCAGGCAAATAGCAGGATTATCACTGGATAATAGGATTACCCAATAACAAGGTATAAATTAAATTAGATTTAATTTATTTTTATTTTATTTCATTAGATCAATAAAATTAGATCTAAAAAGTCTTAGATATAATTTAGATCTAAGATAAAAGAATTTTGAAATATTTCTCTTGATCAAATTAGATCTGAATGAATCTGACCTAAAAAATAAGATTTTTTCTTCAACTGGTATCAGAGTTAGGCTCCCATAATTATTTAGATATAATTTTAATTTATTTTTATCTGATAATTAGGTGATTTTAGATGTCACATGAGATTTGATTAGATCTAAAATCAAAAAAATTAAAAAAATAAATAATCTAGATCTAATATGTATGAGATGCATGACTAGACTAGGAATAGAATTATTCTATGTGTAGTCTCGGATGATCATAATTTTAATTTAATTAATTATAATTTTAGATTTATTTATTTATTATTTTTTAATATTATAAATATTATAATTAAATCTAAAAAATAAAAAATAAATTTATTTAATTTTATTTATATGAGATATGATAGATGCATGTTTAGACTAGTTGTAGAATAGTTCTACAAAGTTATTTTGAATAAATTTAATTTGATATGATCAAATTTAAGTTTTATTTTTTAGATATTTATGAAATAATTTAGATCTAAAAACATGCATGATATGATACATGAGATGTAGGCAAAACATATTTTTAAAGTTAGATCAATTTTATATATGTGATATATATGTAGATCTAACTAGTTTTGTAGATTCATCATATTTTTGATTAAGGCGTTCCTCTTGGCCGTCCGGTTATAAGAATAAAATAGGATTTAAAAGCCCTCTCCTTCCATTTGATGGGGTGTTCTTATGATGCATAGGGGTGCTGTGCGTTCGTTCTTAATCAAAAATTGAGAACTTATTTTCTGCAAAACCCTAGATCCTGAAATCCTAGGATTTTATTTACATATTTTGTTTATGAATCCCAGACTTAATTAAGAATTAAGATTATGAAATATATTAGATCTAAAATTAAGAATTTTTAGATCTAAGATATATTCATAAAATTGGGTTTAGACTTGGGTAGCTCAATTAGGTCTAGCAGTTGATCAAACCAAAATAAGAGTCGGTTAGATGGAATCAAGAGTGCTTAAATTGACCAGCCTGATAGGATTAAGTCTAGGTCAAGATTGAGTCACATGGGTGATTGATCAAATTAATACCTAATTAGACTTTATGTTTAGAGTCTGGATTATGGGCTAACTCGATTGGTTCTGGCTCAATAATTTATTATCTAAGGTAAGTTTGGCAGATACGACTGACTGGTTTTTAATTGGGAGCTACTCGACTCGAATATGTTCTTATTGAATTAATGACATATCCCTTCCATCGATCTCACTTACCTAGCCATATTTGTCGGCTCAGTACTAATCTGAGGTGGCTAATAATCTGAGCTAACCCATGCCACTAGATTAGTCATAATGGTTATGACTATGTTAAGTCAAGTTTAAAAAGACCTAAATCAAATCTTCCTAAGAAAAGATTAAGTCTAAGATCTTCCACCATTGTAGATATACGGGCCCTTCCCAGGATTGATTATTTTTGGTTGGTCATAGTGGTTCAGTTGCATTGGAAAGATGCAACCATGTCTATTAGGCATTAGATGCTACAAGCTGGAGGATGGATTGAGCTCAATATTTTGGATACGGTGAGAGACCCAATTAGAAATCCAATCTGTACAAATGGTGGGTCTGACTTAACTAAGGAGTGAATCAATCTAGACATGGTGAGATTCATTTATTAGAGACCAAGCATGGGTGCACCATGATTAGAAAATTATTGGACAAGAGTTGTTCACTCATTGGCTAATCCATCACCAATAATTATTAGGTAAGGTGATGAGTCAGTTGGTGGGACTGCACCATCCACTTGAAATCATTAATCATGGAGATTTTTGCATCTCTACAAAGGGAGTGTCGGGATCTGAGAAAATAGTGGAAGCTAATTTATTTTAAAAATTAAATTTTTAAACAAATTGATCAAGTCTTAATTACAAAATCTAACTAGAAACTTTGACTCTCTATAGAAAAATATCTACATCCAACCCACTAACATGTATCCTAGAGACCCATAGACTGACCGAACCTAATTACAAGGATTGGCTCCAAAACTTCAAAATTATTTTAGATTCGAAAAGGTTAACTCATGTATTAGACCAGGATCCCCCCATCTTACCAGCCCATCCGTTCGTTGAACAGAGAGCATCTCTTGATAAATGGATGGATGAAGGTAATAAGGTCAGATACTACATGTTGGGCTCGATGTTTGATGAGCTTCAATGCTAATATGAAGATATCAAGACTGCCAGCCAAATGTTGGCTCACCTGCAGAAGTTGTTTGGTGAACAGTGTCGCACAGCCAAATATCAGATCACTATATGACTTTTTAAGGCTAAAATGTGTGATGGACAGTCAGTCCAAGATCATTGTTTGATGATGATCAAGGACATGGAAGAGCTTGAAAAGCTCGGAATGAAGTTAGACCAAGATCTGCAGAATGACATAATTCTGTAATCCTTGACTGATGCATATGGATAGTTTATCATGAACTACTATATGCATAAACTTCAGAGTACTCTGCCCAAACTTATGAACATGCTAGTTACTACTGAGCTTTCTATGAAAGGTTCTAAAGGCTCAGTGCTTACTATGGAATGGACTTCTTTCAAGAGAAAGTCTTTTGGAAAGAAGAAGTCTGTGAAAAGGCAAAAGGTGGAAAGAAAAAGAAGGTAGAGCTAAAGAAGAAGGCCGCTGACAAAGAAAAGTATTTTCATTATAATACTGATAGCCACTGGAAGCGGAACTATCCTATATACCTGGCCACCTTGAAGAATAAGAAGAAGATGGGTTCTTCTGGAGGTATGCTTGTCATTGAATCTAACCTTACGATTTCTTCTGCATCCAATTGGGTGCTTGACTCTGATTCTAGTGCTCATTTATGTACTTCCATGTAGGATCTTGAGAATAGCAGGAGGCTGAGGGATGGTGAGATGATCCTATGCATCGAAAATGGAGCGAGAGTTGCTGCTATAGCTGTGGAAACCTATCCTCTTCGACTATCGTTTGGCTTATATTTAGTACTTAGGAATTGTTACTATGTGCCTGCTGTAAGCAGGAATTTGATTTCTATTTCATGTTTAGCATAAGAAGGCTATGTAATTAGTTTTCTTAAGGACCATTGTAATATTCTTTATGAAAGAAATAAAATTATAAATGGTTTCCTTATTAACGGTCTCTATCAGTTATATATTGATGTATCTATTTTTAATATCAAGCAAAATGTGAATACCATAAGATCAAAATGGCACAGAAATAGTCCAAATGATAGGTATCTATGGCACCTAAGACAGGTCATATAGCAGAGGATAGGGTTAACAAATTAAAGAAAATTGGGCTATTGAGTCCGTTGACTTCCGAGTCATATCCAATTTGTGAATCTTATCTTCATGGCAAAATGACTAAACTCCCTTTTGTAGGACATGGGGAAAGAGCTATGGATCTACTTGCCCTAGTGCGTACTGATGTGTGTGGCCCATTTAATGTGCCAACTAAAGACAACTTTGTCTACTTCATAACCTTTATCGATGATTTATCTCAGTATGGGTACAAGTATCTTATGAGACACAAATCTGAAACTTTTGAAAAGTTCAAGAAATTTAGATTTGAAGTCAAAAAGCAAACTAAAAAACTCATTAAGATTCTTCGATCAGATCGAGGAGGTGAATACCTTAGTCAAAAAATTTTAAACTATCTCAAGCAAACTAGCATAATCTCTCAATAAATTCCACTTGAAATACCTCAACTTGATGGGGTTTCAGAATGAAGGAATCGGACCCTATTAGATATGATCCGATCCATGATGAGCTTCATAGACCTTCCAGATTTTTTTTGGGGACATAGTCTGTTAATAGCTATATATATACTGAATAGAATTTTCTCTAAAATCGTTCCTACCATACCATATAAGATATGGCATGGTAAGAAATCAAGTCTGAGTCATCTCAAAATTTGGAGCTGTTCGGCTCATGTCAAAAGGCAACAGATGGATAAGTTAGACTTCAGGTCTTTTAAAGCTCAATTTATAGGATATCCTAAAGAGTCATTAGGATATTATTTCTACATTCTAGAAGACCATAATATGATTATGAGTTGGCATGCCATCTTTCTTGAAAAATAGTTTATTCAAGATAGCGGCATTGGAAAGCAGATCAAGCTTGAGGAGAAAGTCTCACAAGAGCAACAAGCTAAGGACCCCATGGAATCAAATCAGGTTCAGCCAATACAATCACTACCTCCTCCATCTCGTTGATCGAAAAAATTTCTCATCTTCCTGAGAGGTACTTAGGTACAATTTCAGAGAAAATAGAGAAAATGTTCCTCGTAGGTAATGGAGTTCATGGTGATGATCCCAAAATCTATGATGAGGCGATATCGGATATCGACTTCGAGAAATGGTTAGAGGTAATGAAGTCAAAAATTGACTCGATGTACTCAAACCAAGTCTGAACCTTGGTAGATCCACCAGAAGGTATAGTACCTATTAGGTGAAAATAGATCTATAAGAGAAAGATTGGTGCAAATAAAAATATAGCGATATTCAAAGCTAGATTAGTGGCAAAAGGATATAGTTAGCATGAAGGCATTGACTATTAGGATACCTTTCTGCCAGTAGCTATGTTAAAATTCATCCACATATTGCTTGCTATTGCAGCCTATTTCGATTATGAAATATGATAAATGGATGTAAAAATGGCATTCTTAAATGGATATCTTGAGGAAGATATCTATATGAAATAACTGCTAGGTTTCACGTCCAGTGATGCTGATCACAAAGTATACAAGCTGCAAAGGTCCATATATGGACTTAAGCAAGCATCTTGGAGCTAGAATACTTGTTTTAACGACGTGATCAAATTATTTGATTTCATCAAAAATGAGGAGGAACCATATGTCTTCAAAAAGGTCAGTGGGAGTGCTATTATCTTTCCCGTATTGTACGTGGATGATATCCTCTTTATTGGAAATGATATTTTCATGATGACCACAGTTAAAATGTAGTTATCCAAGGAATTCTACATGAAAGACCTAGGAGAAGCATCCTTTATTCTAGGAATTAAGGTCTATAGAGATAGACCAAATAGGATGCTAGGTCTTTCACAGAAGATGTGCATAGAGAAAGTGCTAAAGAGGTTTAGCATGGAAAACTCCAAGAGGGGTTTGGTACCCTTCAGACATGGCATTCATCTCTCCAAGAAGATGTGCCCTAGCACACCTGAGGAGATAGAATGCATGAGCAAGATCCCTCATGCCTCAGCAATAGGGAGCCTCATATATGCCATGTTATGTACACGATCTGATATAGCTCATGTTGTGAGTATCACGAGTAGATATCAGTCAAATCCAGGTGAGAAACACTGGACTTCTGTGAAATGTATCCTTAAGTACTTGAGAAAAACTAAGGATATGTTGTTGGTTTTTGATAATGGAGAACTCCAAGTCCAGGGGTTTACAGACTCGAATTTTATGTCCAATATAGATGATCGAAAGTCGACAACTGAAAGTCTATTTGTGTGTAATGGTGGTGCTGTCAGTTGGAAGAGTTCCAAGTAGATAGTGATAGCAGATTCCACCATGGAAGCTGAGTACATCGCTGCATCAGAAGCTGTGAAAGAGGCATTCTGGTACAAAAAATTTTATCGTAGAGATCGGAGTGATGCCATCGGATGCCATTCCTCTATACTGCAACAATAATGGCGCCATAGCCCTTGCTAAGGAGTCGAGGTCTCACCAAAAATTCAAGCACATCGAGCAGCGATACCATCTCATCTGTGATTACCTCAATAAAGGTTATGTCGAGGTCAAGAGAGTTGACTCCCCAAATAATATAGCTGATCCACTCATAAAGCCATTGGGCCAGTAGAAGATCGAAGCCCATCTTGAGAAGATGGGACTTAGATTTGTAGCCAATTGGCTTTAGGTCAAGTAGGAGTTTGTATCAGAATAGTCTTCCAGAGCATAGAATTGAAACTGCACACTTGTACATACAGCACACTAAGCACATAAATTTAAATGTCTAAATATAAAATAAAATAAAATAATTATTTTATCATTATGTGTTAGTATTAAATACTTCTTTGAATACATCCCCTTGGTTATGAATGATAATGATAGTTATAATTTTCAAAGTTTAAAAATTTAAGACACATGAATGTTTCAATTATTAACTCACATAAAAACTATCTGACCATAGTCATCATTGAGCGATGTGACTGTACTGGAGGTTGGTGTGTGCGCTTTTTTAGATAAGAATGAGTTTAAGTCTTATGCAAGCCAAAACACCAGCAAGCAGAGCATAACGATACTCATTAGAAAGAGGCACTAGCATGCACACCTCAAGCTAGTCATCACGAAGCATACCTTCTCATCGTGACTGGCTACGAAGCTTATGGTGTGTCTAAGTTTTTCGACTGTAGGTGCATGCGACGGATTCACCTTGAGCGTAGTTATATGTTTGACTATACACCATAAACTTTTCTTAGCCATTCTAGGAACCAATGGTGATATGTTATAGATTATATGTGCCCTAGAAGCCAGAATTGGCTGACCAATTGTAATACACTTCTAGGGCAAAATGTATATTTTCTATAATTAATGAAAATGGGTTATTTTCTATCACACACATATATTTAGTGTCTGTATACATCCTTTGAGTTAATGGTAATGATAATTCATATTTTCAAGGGTTGAACAAATTTAAGACATGAATAATCATCATATTAACTCATAAACAGCTCACCGACATCAGAGATCATCCACGAGATGTGATTAATCCGGAAGGTTGGGTTACGATCGCTTCTCTTTAGTAGATGAGTCTGAGTCATACGGTGTTGAGAGACACCGAGGAGAGTACAAGGTACTCGTTTAAGAACGAGGGCACTAGCTGACCACCCTCGAGAATCACTTAGGAAGTCTACCTTCTCAGCCAATGACTACTCGATGCTGCAGTAGTCGTGTTTTGGTATTCTTTGACTATCATGCATCGCAGTTCACCATTGAGGGTTTATAGTTTGACATACACCAATTACTCGGTCTCCTACCATATTGGAACCCTGAGGTGTATGTTGCGATAACGATGTCATTGTAGGAACTGGATTGCATCAAGATGGAATCTATTCTACCTCGGTGTAAGGAGATAGCCCTATGATGATCATGAGAATCAAGTCCAGAAAATCCATGGCCATTGGTAGAGGATTGAAATAATAGAAAGAGTTTCATATTAATTGTCACATTGACTTCGAATCGAATGAATACATCAATTATGAAGAGACTAGGGTTTGACGAGTTCACCTTAACCCTAATCTGATCGGCTCAAGATAGAAGAACTGAATCACACAGGTAGCGCACCAAAGATTCGCATTCAGCTCTGATGTGGTTGCCACATATACTGCTAGTGGTCACTGGTGATTGGGAGCAATTAGAATGATTAGATGATCATCATTCTAGCTGTCAAATCAGAAGTTTGAATCCATTCGTAAAGGTAGTATCGATTGTGTCTATAGTAAATTCATGTGAATCATATTCCCATACCCTATACAGAACTGAACCTAACTGGGTCACACAAACAAGGGTTTGAATCTGGTGATCATCAATTGAACTGATCTAGTTCAATTGATCTGAATGAGATTCAATTAGGTTCAAGAAAATCGTGCTAGCACTCGATTGAACCTAACGTTCTTCTTTTGCTATCATAAATAAGTTGTCCTGTCTGAGCCAAAGGAGTTTGTGCTCAATCAGAGGCCTTCATATGGTCTGACTGGAGGTTGTCCAAGTCAGAATAGGTTGTCTTATTTGTAAGACATTACCTGCCATTTTTGGTCACCTGCCATTTCTTGTTCTTTGACTTTGGTCAAAAGTCTACCTTTGACTGGTCAAACGTTGACCATTGACACTTTGACTTTTGACCACATGTCATGCACCTATTGGAGAGCTGGTGGGGGCCTGTCCCCCTGCCAGAACCTGGCAAGGAGAAGGGCGCACGCCAAGGGTGGCGTGAGCCCAAGTTGGAGGCGCCTAGGAGTCCTTGTTGGACAAGGACTCCATCTCCTTTTTGGATTCCAATTAGAGTTCTTCTAAGAACCAACTTTGACTGGTCTTAGGCACCCTCTAAGGAGGAATCCAGGGGACTCTATTCCAACCAATCAGATTTAGATCTGATTTCACAAAGGGTTGTGATTGGTTGGGAAGAAGAGGAGTTGGATCACAGCTAGTCTATAAATAAGACCCTGCGCCCAACCTAGATTGTAAGTGAATGAGATTGATGAGAAATCCTCCATGCCCCAAGGCTGCCTCTCCCCTCCTTCTCCATGCCATAGTCTCTTCTCCCCTTGCTCTCCACGTCCAAAAGGAGTTTTGGACCTTGGTTGGTGCGATTCAGATCAAAGAAAGGCGATCAAAAGCAAGAAGGCTGCGCTGCTGCAAAGGACGACTGCAGATCTTCAAAAGAGTTTTGAAGATCCTCCAGATCAGATCTAGATCTAATTTTTGGAGGTGTGATAGAGAAGAAGAGGATCTCCAGATCCAACCCTGAGTGGATACCGGTAGAGGCCAGGCGCTTGCGTGGCTAGATCCAGAACCTTTCGCTGCAATCAGGATCATCTACAGGGTAATAGGATTACCCAAATCAGGTAAATTAAATTTGATTTAATTTATCTTATTTTATTTTATTTATTAAAATAATAAGAATCAGATCTGAAATATATCAAGATCTGATTGAGATCAAAAGAAAATTTTTGAAATATATCTCTTGATCTAATCAGATCTGGACGAACCTGGACCGGGAAATCAGGATTTCCCTTCAGTATGTTGGCTATAGCATGTTCATTGTAGGAATTGGATTGCACCAATAGGGGATCTATCTACCTCGGTAGATGAGGAGCAGCCCTATGATGATCATGAGAATCAAGTCCATAAGCCCATGGCCATGACAGAGTGAAATGATAGAAAGAGTTTCTATTAGGGTTTTCACGTTGGACTTGAATCGAATGATTAATTCATATGATGGAAATTCGGGTTTGACGAGATCACCTTAACCCTAATTCGATTGGGGATCATGATAAAGAAACTTAATCACATAGATAAATACACCGAGAGGTTCATTTTCAGTTTTGATGGATTGCCACCATATACTGCTAGGTGTCACTGGTGGATTTTGGGAGCAATTAGAATGATTTGGATGATGAATCATACTAGTTGTCTAAATGAGAAAAATTCTGATCCATCGGAAGGTGTTTTGGTGATGTCGATGATAGAGATCATGACATATCCCATTACTATACAGAACTAAACCTAACTAAGTCATATAAATAAGAATTTGGATTTGAATATCATCAATTGGACTAACCCAGTTCAATTGATTTGAATAAGATTCAATTAGGTTCAAGGAAACCATCCTAGCACACGATTGAGCCTAATATTCTCCTTTAACAATCATTAAAAGTTGTCTCGACTAAGCCAAATGTATTTGGGCTCATTCAGGAATCTTTAATTGGTCTGACTGGAGCTTGTCCACGTCAAAAAAGGGTTGTCTTAATTTATAAGATAAATTTGAGATAACACCTGCCATTTTTCATCACCTACTAAATCTTGTCTTTTGACTTTGGTCAAACATTGATCTTGGACACTTAGACATCTGCCCATGCATCATGCATCCATAGGAGAGAGTTTTTATCTTTGTCCCCCTACTAAAAGGGGGAAAGGGAGGGGGCACATGCCTAAGGAGGCATGCGCCGAAAGAGGATAGAGTTTGGAGTCCCACATACGGATGGGACTCCAGTTACTTGATGCATTAAACTTAGGTGGCACCAAAGACTCATTTTTGACCAGTCTTAGCACCACTTAAGGAGGTTTGTGAGGGACTCTAATCTGATTAGATCAGATGATGTCATCCCACTAATCAGATTTAGATCTGATTGCACATAGAGCCATGATTGGCCAGGATGATGTGGCACTGCATGGCGCAGCAAGGTCTATATAAACCCTGTCTGTGCCTAGGATTATGATGCTTGGTCCTTTGCCCATGCCATATAGCCCCTCTCCCCTCTTCTCCATGCCTACCTTTGATTCTTTCTCTCCTCTCCATGTCCAAAAGGTTTTTGGGCTTCAGTTTGGTGAGATCCAAGCAAGAGAAAGGCGACAAGAAAGGAAGAAGGTAGCACTGCTGCAAGAGACGGCACCAGATCATCAAAAGTTGTTTTGAAAATCTTCAAGATCAGATCCAAATCTAATCTTCGAATGATAAATTAAGGAGGAGATCTCTAAATCCTGTTCGAGTGGATATCGATAGAGGCCAGGTGATTGCATGGCTACATTCAGAACCTCAGGCAAACAGTAGGATCATCACAGAATAATAGGATTACCCAATAATAAGGTACAAATTAAATTAGATTTAATTTATTTTTATTTTATTTTATTAGATTGATAAAATTAGATCTGAAAAGTCTCAGATCTAATTTAGATCTAAGAGAAAAAAATTTTAAAATATTTCTTTTGATCAAATTAGATCTAAATGAACTTGACCCAAAAAATAGAATTTTTTCTTCAATAAGATCTCCTTCAACCTCGACTGGAGATCAGATCTCCCCCAAGCTTCAACTTCAATGTCAACATCGACAGGAGATAAGATCTCCTTCAACCTCGATTAGAGATAAGATCTTCCCTAAGCTTCAATCTGAATGGGTGTAGAGCCCGGAAGAGGACTTCGGCAGTCGGTTTTTTTGTACTCCCTTCCTTCAAATTTCAAACTCGGGAGTGGGGGGACTATTGTTGGGGATAAACCCTGCTCCCACCGAAGTCCAGTCTAATGCTTAGCCTGATGCAACTGATAATCATGGAAGAGCTTTGAATGAAAATTCTTCCTCCAACGATTGAACCCAAGCCAAACTCCTCCAACGGTCGAATCCTAGCAGAACTCCTTCAATAGCCGAACACCTCCAGTGGTCGAACCCTAGCCGAACCCTCCAGGAGCTAAACTTCTTTTGAACTTCTCCTTTAGTTGGATTTCTCTATCAGCTAATCTATTTTTGGATTTTTTTCTTTAGCTGGATCCCTCTAGAAGTCGAATTTATTTCGAACTTCTTCTTAAGTCGGATTCCTCCAGGAACCGAACTCCTTTCAGATTTCTCCTTCAATCAGATTCCTCTAGGAGCCAAACTCCTTTTGGACTTCTCCTTCAGTCGGATTTCTCTATCAGCCAAACTTTTTATGGATTTTTCCTTTAGTCAAGTTCCTCCCGGAGCCAAACTCCTTTCGAATTTCTTCTTCAGTCAGATTCCTCCAGGAGCCGAATTCCTTTTGGATTTATCCTTTAGTCAAGTTCCTCCAGGAGCTGAACTCCTTTCAAATTTTTTCTTCAATCACGTTCCTCCAGGAGTCGAACTCCTTCTAGATTTTTTCTTCAGTCAAGTTTTCTTTAGAAGTCTGAACTCCTCTGAAATTGATGTATGTCAAGACTTTTCACCAACCAATGCCTGCTTCCTCCAAACTTCGACTATTAAATCTCAACGAATAGCCACATCACAGTAATGGATACCTTTCTCCATAATAAATTTCGTGTGACCCCGAGCAGCCCACTATTGAATGATTATGACCGTCACTATTAATCTACTCTGAACTCCTTCTATAAAAGGGACCCTTCAGATACGTTTTCTCTAAGCTCTCTTCTCCTTCTCGAAACTCTATCGAACTCTTTTCTGAGCACTCCATTTCTATTGGCTAGAATAGCTGACTTGATCATCGGAGGGTCCTGCTAGAGCCACCACCACCGACTCCACATAAAATTTTATTTTACAGGTCACTGGTGGCGACCTCTTCCTCAGCTCCAGCTCGATCCGATGTCAACCAGATTCTGCACCATCACCAACTAAATCCAATTTAATTGGACTTGATCCAAAACTCATTACTTAATAAAATTGAGTTAATTAATAATCAAATTAGTAATTAAACTTTTCATAAATATAGAGTCCAAATTTAGTGAGTGTCCGGACAATAGAGTCTCATCAATATGAAACTCTTGATCGAAAAGGCCCCAACCAGTAGGACTCAATCCCAATCTCCCAAATGAGTGAAAGTCATGATCATAGAGTCCTAGACTAATAAAACTCTCGATCATAGAGTCCCAGACAAGCAGAACTCAGAGTTCTAGTATAGTAAGACTCTTGGTCGTAAAGTTCCAATCCAGTGGGACTCTTGATCATAGAGTCCTAGATAAGCAGGACTCAGAGCCCAACCCAGTAGAACTCTCGATCGAAGTGTCTCAGTCCAGTGAAACTCTTGATCATAGAGTCCTAGTCTAGTGGGACTCCTCATTAGCCATTAGATCAGATAGGAACCTCTAATGTGTGTGACCCTATAGGTTCGAACCTAAGCCAGTAGCATAGAAGCCACTTTCTATACTAATCAAAATAACTATCTAGTAATGATACCCGACGTCTAGATAGATTGAATAGTCACAATCATAACATTCAGAGTCTATGCGAGTAGGGTTACCATATAATTCATCCCTTTGACCTCTATGCATAGAATGACTCAAAGTTAAACTGCCAATCCTAAAAAGTACATCTAAATCATGTTTCAATGCAATCAATCCTATGACTCCTCACTAGGACTACCTTGGCCAAGGCTTTGCTAAATTTAAACATAACTAAACACAACTCCTAAGACTAGGAGTGGTCAATCACATCTTGATTCACATACCGACTCCTTAAGTATTTGACTATGCCCAGAAACCTTCTGTCATTGAATTAGAAATTTAGGTAGTTCGACACCAAAGCATAGAGAGTTGCTTGGAAGTCACCATGATTATCTTTGGTTGGAGGGACACTTATAACCATATTCCATCAGAGCTAATCTTGATAGCAGAAAAGCTCCGAAGTTGGTCATGTTCAGTGCAGATATACCCCTATATCTCACCTGCATGCCATACCAATATCTTCACACTTCTTGGTTAAGAGGACAACCAATCCATATGGCATACAATGACCTACACTCAATAAACATTATTGTCCTTGGTAACAACATATTATTTGGTCATGAACAGGATTAAGAACTAAATGATAAATCCTTCTTTGTCAATTCTAAATAGTCCTAAGGACTTCATCATAATATAGAAGTTTATTAGAAGATATAAAAATTTATAATGAACAATATCAAAATAATATTTATTTATTAATAATTTATATATAAATATAAAATATAGCTCAATCATCAATAAATTGATGGTTGGCTTTAGGACACTATTTCCAACAATCTCCAACTTGGACTAAAGTCAATTGGTATAGTATCTAATATCCATCTTCAACTTGAAGTCATCGAACTCTTTCACTGCAATGACTTTAGTGAATGGATCGGCCAGGTTCTCCTTATCATTGATCTTCTAAAGGTCGACATTATCCTGATCCACAATCTCTCGGATAAGATGATAGCGATGTAGAATGTGCTTCATCTACTAGTGTGCCTTCGGTTCCTTCGGCTCTAGAGCTATCACAGAAGGGCAAAATTAGACTATCAAGGAAGGGCACTACTCCGAGCTTGGTGATGATCTTTCTCAGCCACACCACTTCTTTAGTAGCATCTGATGCAGCGACATACTCCACCTTGCAAACTAAGTCAACCATAATGTGCTGCTTGGAACTCTTCTAGCAGATAGCTCCATCATTAAGGATAAACACATATCCCGACATACTTTTGCTACCATCATCGTCAGATTGAAAGTTGGAGTCTATCAACCCCACAAGTCTTAAGTTCGACTCACCATAAATAAGCCACTGGTTCTTTGTATTTCTTAAATACTTTTGGATAATTTTAACAACCTTCCAGTGGTTCTTCTCTAGATCAGATTGATATCTATTCACTACCCCTAGTGAGTATGCCATATCTGATCTCGTACATATCATGGCGTACATGATAGAACCTACTTTTGAAGTATATGAAATTTTACTCATACACTCTCTCTCTTAAGGTGTTGTTAGATAATTCCTCTTTGAGAGAAAAATTTCATGGCCTATCGGTAGATAGCCTTTCTTAGAATTCTCCATACTTAACTACTTCAGCACAGTGTCAATGTACGTGGATTAGGACAATCCAAGCAACCTTTTAGATCTATCTCTATAGATCTTCATCCCAAGAATGTAGGAACCTTCTCCTAAGCCCTTCATGGAGAACTGAGATAACAGCCAAATCTTTACTCTCCGTAATGCAGGGACATCATTTTCGATTAAGATAATGTCATCCACATACAATACCAGAAATACAACTGCTGGATCATTAGCCCACTTATATATGCAGGGCTCTTCTCCATTCTTAACGAAGCCATACATCTTGATTGTCCTATCAAAACATATGTTCCAACTCTGAGATGTCTGCTTCAGTCCATAAATGGACCTTTGAAGCCTACACACCTTAAACTCATCTATGGATGTGAACCCTTCAGGTTATATTATGTACACCTTTTCATTCAGCTCTCCATTTAGGAAAGCTATCTTCACATTCATCTGCTAGATTTCATAGTCTAGATGGGCAGCTATCGCAAGCATAATCCCAATGGACTTAAGCATTGCCATAGGAGAAAATGTCTCATCATAATCTATACCATAATATTGATGATACCTGTTGGTAACCAAACGGATCTTATAGGTCTCCACCTTCCCATCTATGCTTCTTTTCCTCCTAAAGATCCATTTACACCCAATGAATTTTATCCCTTTAGGTGGATCAACCAATATCCACACATCGTTGACCTTCATGGACTCCATTTTGAATTTCATGACCTCAAGCCATTTATCAGAGTCAAGTCTCTGCATTGCATGATCGGATCCTTATCATTCTCATCGAGTTCGATAGGATCCTTGTTCTGTACCAAGAAACCATAGTATTTCTCTGGCAGACATGGTACTTTACCAGACCGCCTTAAAGGTGCAGGTTCAATGGGCTCCAGGTTTGATCTAATCAAATCTAATTTAGGGTCAGCTATTTGTATCAATTTTTTTACTTGTCAAACTTTCTCAAGTTTGACTTTAGAGGCATTAGTTCCTTCACCAAGGAACTCTTTTTTCAAAAAGATTGCCTTAAGGCTGACAAGCACCTTTTCTCATCAGCGAGGTAGAAATAATATTCTTTGATCTCTTTTGGATACCCTATAAAAATACACTTATCAGACCTAGGTCCAAGCTTGTCCGTCACTAAATATTTGACATAAGCCCGACACCCTCAAATCCTAAGGTGTGAGAGTACTAGCTTATGTCCTATCCATATCTCATATAGCATTTTAACTACAGACTTACTTGAAATCCTATTTAGAATGTAACAAGCAATCTTAAGCGCATATCCCCAGAAGAAGATTGGCAGATCGAAAAACTGTATCATGGATCAAACCATGTCCAACAAGGTCCGATTTCTTATTTCAGACACACCATCATGCTGTTGTGTTCTAGGAGTCCATTGAGAGAGAATCCCATTCTTCCATAGATATGTCAGAAACCCACTGAAAAGGTACTCACCCTTTCGATCAGATCAAAGAGTTTTAATACTCTTTCCAGTTTGCTTTTCTATCTAATTACAAAATAGTTTGAACATTTCAAATAATTTTGACTTGTATTTCATCAAGTAGACATACCCATACCTAGATAGATCGTCCGTGAAAATTATGAAGTAGAAATATCCACCACTAGCACTTAAGCTCATGGGTCCACATACATCAGTATGTACTAGACCCAGGAGTTCATTAGCTTTCTCACCCTTTTCAATAAAAGATGACTTGGTCATCTTACCAAGAAGATAGGACTCATAGGATGGAAGTGATTCATAATCACTAACTTTAAGAATTCTTTCTTGAGCCAACCTATTTATTCTATTCTTGTTTATATGATCTAGCCTACAGTACCAAAAGTAGACTTCAGACACATCATTAATTCTAGAGCATTTACCGAAGGACCGAACCATATTAATAGGCTATGATAATAAATAAATACCATTATTCAATTATCTAACATAAATCATAACTTCATTCAAAATGATATTACAAAAATTTTCTTTTATTGAAAATTCATAAATGTTCTTAGCCAAAAGGCCTATAGAAATAACATTCAATAAAAAACTTGGACAAAAGTGACATTCACAAAGAATAACTCTATGAGAATTTATTACTAGATTCATATTTTCTAAAGCTAGAACTAAAACTTGTCTTCCATCTTTAACGTTCAAGAACCTCTCGCCTTCATCAAATCTCCTACTGATCTGCAAACCCTACATCGAGTTACAAATATGATAAGAGCTTTTGGTATCTAATACTCAAGTAGTAGTATCACATATTGAGAAGTTGTAAGATGTTATCATATAATTATCTTGTCCAGCAATTGCTTGCTTCTTTCTCAGCTTGTTTGGATTCAGGGAAGCAATGTATTGAGGATAGTTTTTCTTTCAGTGCTCCTGCTTCTTACAAAATAAGCACTCTGCCTGGCTTAGGTTGGGCTTGGGATTCTTGGTCTGACCCTATGCAGATGTCCTGGCATGTTGCGGCACCTTCTTATTCTTCTTCTTCTTGTTCTTCTTTCCTTTCTTAGAAGATTGACGATCAGAAGAAGACCCATCCACTACATTCACCATCTCCTTATGGAGCTGGTGATCCTTCTAAAAGTTCTGCAGCAATCCCAATAAGCCATGATAGTTTACTATAGACTTTGTCATTCTGAAATGAGTAAGAAAGGGAAAGAAGGACTTGGGTAAAGAATTTAGGATCGCATCCTTCCCAAGCTGCTCATGCAAGAAAAAGCCTAGCTTACTCAGGTGCTCAATCATCTCCATCATGTATAATACATGATCGGTGACTGATACCCCATCCCTCATTCAAGCATTGAAAATAGCACAACTAGTCTTGTGCCTTTTAACATTATCAGGCATGCCAAAGGAGTCATTCAATATTTGAAGCATCTCCTATGGCTGGGCATTTTCAAACCTATAGCTGAACTCATCATTCATTATCCCCAACATGATGCATCGAACGGTGGTGCAATCATTGAGCCACTTCTGGTAAGTATCTCTGACCATGCCTCTAGCATTTGGAGCTAGCTCCTTGAGTGTCGGATCTATCAAAATGTATAAGATCTACTCATGCTCTAGGATAATTTTCAACTTTCGATACCAGCTATTAAAGTTGGATCCCATCAATTTGTCATTATTGAATAATGACCAAAGCGACAGGGTAGTGGCCATATCTGCATAATAAGGAAAACCAAAATCTAATTAATATATGAATTATTAAGCCTAAAGACTTGGACTTTAGTCTAAAGATTCTATTATTTTATGTGAACTAATAGACTCTACTTCCAATTTAAGAAATTACCTTAATTCTTTAGTAGGTACTAGAATCGACATAGACTACACATAAGCCCAACTTTGATCGATCAACCCATGTGCATCTGTGGGTAGGTTCTTAACCAATTATTTCTTTAAACAACTTCTAGTACTTTTAATTTTGCTCTAGAAATCTAATCAATAGGCTTTGGTCTCTACTAAAAAGATCTGGTTAGGTCCAACCATTAACATGACCATATTTGGTGCATCTAACTAACAAATAATCAGGTCCGATGTTGGTTGACCAACCTGACCACCATTAGAAAGACACAACCAAATCATCATATTATGAATCATAATTTCATTAGTCAATAAGCACCAGACCTTTGGGCCTTCAATGATTATTAAACTAATGGATCCATTATCACTCAACTTAATGGAAGGCTATGACTTAGTTATCACCATAACTTTATCATTTTCAAAGATCTAATAATTTTAGAGGATTTGATTAGCTTATTTTAAGAAGAGGAGAGAAGATTAACCAGCTAATTTTGATCCCTCCACTGACTTCACCAAATCAAATAAAAAAGGACCTAATTCAAGTTAACATTAGGAGCACCTAAATCGGTCACACTGATTTACCTAATTAACATGGTTGAGCCCAAATCACCAAGCGATCTAATCAAAACCTAACTCACCAGGTTGGCTAGGTAAGTGAGATTAGAGGAAGGGATATGCCATAACTTGTCAAAGATCGAATCAGTGCAAGTAGCTCCTAATTAAAAACCATGGGTCTAGGCTACCAAGCTTACCTTAGACACCAATCGGTTCATTAGTTTTAATTTGATCAACCTAGCAATTTTGGATTCAATTACATAGCCATGAATCAAGTCCATTTAGCTCTCATTAAAGATATAGACTTGACCAACTACAACTATTGTAATTGAGTCTGAAGAATCCTTGACCTAATCTAATTCAACATTTGGTTAGATTTGATCAATTACTTTAATTTAGTCCATTCTTTAATCTAACCTTAGATCTAACCCAATTAATGGACCTAATTCATCTAATCCAATAATCCTAAATTTTATGTTCATGACTTAGGATCTTTAATTCATAATTCTAGACCCTAATTCATAATCCTTAATTTTTAATTAAGTTTTGGCTAATGGATTGGGATTTGGTATTTTAAAAATATTTTTTAAAATTTTGAAAGGTTCTTTTATAATTTAGCACTGTAAACTAAATGGGTCGACTCACTTCAAAAAATGAGTCGACTTATTTCATTAACAGTGACTAGTTGTAGGTTTTAATCTAAATCTATATATAATATATAAAAATCAAGAATTATTTTAAATCTAATCTAAATATTTTTTATGATTAAAAATTAGATTAAAATCATTCAATCATATCATAAAAAATATTAAATTAGATCTAAAATTTTATGATTAGTATTTTAGATCAGCGACGTACCAGGACAATCTTATCACTATAAGAAATAAATCTTATAGCAGGACAACCTTTAGTTCGTGTCATCATAAATTTATTTTTAAATTTAAATATTAAATTATTATTTAGATCTAGTCTAAATAAATAATCTAAGCATGCATATACATCACATTAAATAACCTAGTTGCTCTGATACCATTGATGAAAAACATGCAGAGTTTCTAGCTTTACTTTCAAAGCTTTTTCAAAAAAAATATCGTAGAACTAAAAATTAATCTAATTAATTTTTTAAGATCTATAGATTATATCTATAAACCCTACAAATCTAGGATCAAAATATGATACACATGCATCAAAATCTAAAAAATAAATAACAAGCAGTAAAATAGTTTTACTACTCTACGTGTTCAGAATACGATACCTTGCATGGATGGTCGATCTCTGTAATTGAATCACCACTGAGAAGGTCCTCTCATCATGATGTAGCCACACAAGATGTCTGGCCTCCATGTATGGTCCACATGAGGTCTTGATCCTGATTGGCTCCTCTTGAGTGTTAGCTCGATGATGGATGCTTTTGATGGCTAAATCTAATCGAACACCTTCAATCTTCCTCCACTGATTATTTGGATACTCTGAATCAATAGCAAAGGTAGAGGAGAGGTAGAGGAGGCTCTCCATTAAAATGTGTGGGCTCATGACACATGTAGCTCATAAAATCCCTTTCCAAACTCTAGGCTAAAATCCTAGGGCAGCACTCACCCAGAACCCTGCGCCTCTCACTCTCTGGATTTTTTTCTTAGGAAACTCTCGATATTTTTCATGCATAAGAGGGTGGACCACATGGAGAAGGATTTATCTTTAGAGATGTCACATGCTCCAACTAAAAAACATCTTTTATTTGTGCCAAGTAGTGTAAACACCGCATCGAGTGATAAGTGTGTGTTTATAGGATATCCCAAAGAAAGTAAGGATTACTATTTCTACCGTACTAAAGAACAAAAGATGTTCGTCAGCCTTATGGCAATCTTTTTAGAAAAAAAGTTTCTTGATGAAGAAATTATTATCTCTAAGGTTGAACTTGATGAAGTTCCATAGGTAGAAAGACTGACATCAGTAGCTGAACCTGAGTTGGATTTGATTAGATCAGATTCGGAGCGCAATATACTTGCATTATGAAAGCAATCCAGTAGAGTACTACATCAGCCAAACAGATACTATAGTTTTTTTATTCGGGATGGTGATCCCATCGAACTTGATGAGAATGATGAGGATTTGATTGCCTATATGGATGCAATGCAGAGGTCTGATTCTGAAAAATAACTTGAGATAATGAAATTCGAGATGAAGTCCATGAAGATCAATGATGTGTGGACATTGGTTGACCCACCCGAAGGGGTTAAACCCACTGGATGTAAGTAGGTCTTCAAAAAGAAGAGGGGTGTAGACGGAAAGGTGAAGACTTATAAAGCCCATCTGGTTACCAAGGGATATCATCAATGTTATGAAATTAACTATGATGAGATGTTCTCCCTTATGGTAATGCTCAAATCCATTCGAATAGTACTTGCAATAACTATCCATCTGGATTATGAGATCTAGCAGATGGATGTGAAGATAGCTTTTCTGAATGGAGAGCTGACCAAAGAGGTGTATATGATACAACTTGAGGGGTTCACATCCATAGATGAGTCCAAGGTTTGCAAGCTTCAGAGATCCATTTATGGATTGAAGCAGGTATCTCAGAGTTGGAACATGCATTTTGATAAGATGATTGGAACGTATGGATTCGTTAATAATGGAGAAGAGTCCTGCATTTATAAATGGACAAATGGCCTGTAGTAGTATTTCTTATTTTGTACATGGATGACATTCACTTAATCAAAAATGACATTCCCATACTGTAAGGAACAAAAGTTTGGTTGTTATCGCAGTTTTCCATGAAGGACTTGAGTAAGGCATCCTATATCCTAGGGATGAAGATCTATAGGGATAGATCTAAGAGGCTGCTTGGGTTATCTCAGTCCACGTACAAAGACACTATACTGAAGAGGTTCAGCATGAAGAATTCCAAAAAGGGCTATCTCCCGATAGGCCATGAAATTTTTCTCTCTAAGAAGGATTATCCAATCACTCCTGAAAAGAGAGAATGTATGAGTAGAATCCCATATGCTTCGACAGTGGGATCTATTATGCACGCCATGCTATGTATGAGACTAGATGTGGCATAGATGGCTTTAACCATTTTTCAGTGGTTTTCTCTAGGATACCAATCAGGATCAGATTGGTATCTACTCACTACTTCTAGTGAGTAGATACCAATCTGATCCTAGAAAAAATTATTGAAAAGTGGTTAAAGCCATCTTTATGTACTTGAGAAATATTAAGGACTAATGGTTGATTTATGGTGAGTCAGATTTAAAACTTATGGGGTTCACAGACACCAGCTTTCAATCTAATCATAATGATAATAGAAGCATATCGGGTGACATCTTTACTCTAAATGGTAGAGCAATCTACTGGAAGAGTTCCAAGCAGCATACTATGGCAGACTCTATTTGCAAAGCAAAGTATACTGTAGCATCAGATGCCGTGAAGGAAGTTATGTGGCTGAGAAATTTCATCACCGAGCTCGAAGTAGCACCCTCCATTGATGGCCTAGTCCTACTCTACTACAACAGCACTGGTGCCATTGCTCAGATGAAAGAACCCAAGGCACACCAGCAGACGAAGCATATATTGCGCAGCTTCCACCTGATCCAAAAGATCATGGATCGAGGTGACGTTGACCTTCAGAAGATACACAGAAAGGAGAACCTGACTGACCCCTTCACTAAAGTCCTAGCAATAAATGAGTTCGACAACTACAAGTCACAGATGGGTATTAGATACTATACCGAGTGCCTTTAGGATAAGTAGAAGTTGTTGGAGAATATGTCCCAAAGCCAATCATCAGCTTGTTGATGATTGTGCTATATTATATTTATAATTGATTTATTAATAAATAAAATATTTTTTTTAGTATTTTCATCATAAAGTTTACATCTTCTAATGAACTCCATTGCTGTGATGAAGTCCTTAGGATAATTTAATTTTGATAAAGAGAAGATTTATCGATTAATCCATAAAACTATTCACGACCAAATAATAGGCTGTTAATAAGGATGACAGCATCTATCGAGCATAGATCGCTATGTACCATATAGGTTGGTTGTCCTCTTAACCAAGGAGTGTGGAGATACTAGTATGGCATACAGGTGAGATGTAAGGGTACATCATCATTGAATGTGATCAACTTTAGAGCATTTTACTATCGAGAATGTCTCTAATGGGATATATGTATAAGTATTCCTTAGACCTGAGATCACCTTGGTGGCTTGCAAGCAACTCACTATGCTTTGATACTAGACTAACTGAATTTTTAATTCATTAATGAAAATTTTTGGTCACAGATAAGTACTTGCCATGTTGGTGTGTGATCAAGATGGGATTGACCACTCCAAAAGTTGAAGAAGAATGTATCACTGTATTTCAATATAGCAAAATCTTGGCTAGGGTATTCAATGAGATGGATTTGATATTATAGAATACAATGTGGACAGTTGGATCAGAGTTAATAGTTGAACTCTGAGGTGTCCTACGAGCATTTTGTTCAAGAGGATGAATTATATAGAAATTATATCCATATGGGTTTTAAGGATATTATTCTATACATTCGATCTATCCGACCGTTGGGTACCATTGCTTAATGGTCACTATGATTGGTATAAAAATTTATTTCTATGCTACTGACTTAGGTTTGGACCTATGAGATCATACACATTAGAGTTCATGATCTAATCAGATGGTTGATCAACGATTAAGAATCGTTCTAAGGTTAAACGATCAATACGATTGATGTTTAACCTAGTGCAAGTGTTGCAGGAGGATCGATTAGCAATTAGATTTCTAATTAATTTAATTTGATTATGATAGAGGATTAAAATTAAGTTTAATTAAATATAATTTAATTATATTTAGTTTGGACTTAATTGGATCAAGTCCAACTAGTTTATTGGATGAGCCAATTGCAAGGAAGAACGAATCCTAGTTCAATTAGGACTTTGTTCAAACCAATTTTTAATTTTATTAAAAATTAAATCAAAATTAAATATAATTTAATCTAAATTAATTAAGCTCTTAATTGGATTAAGACCTACTCTAATTGGGTTCAATTAATTCAGATTTAATTTGGTTCAAAAATCATGTTTGACCAAGTCAAATTAGAAGCCTTAGTGAGACTAGGACTTCTTTCCTTGCGCCACTTTATATCTTATGCCCACGCCATGCCCCCATGCCTATTTTTTAGGATTTTTTCATGAAAAATCCTTTCTCTCAGGTCATCACGCATGCCCACTTGCTTCCCTTCTCTCTTACATGGAATTAAGTTATGGACCAAGTCAATCGAAGGCAAGTTGTTATGGTTTTGAATTCTATGTGATAGAATCCCAACAAACCAAAACACCTTTCCTCTTGTGCCACCCACTCCCTATTTTCTCTTGATTTCTATGGTGAAAAGAAGGCTTTTTGTTTGCCTACTCCTGGTGGTTGACACATGAAAAAAAGAGGGGGCGCCCCAGTGTTGGGCACCCCAACTAGTTGCCTTTTTTGGACTTGCCTTGTCTAGGTATTTGACCTAAACAAGACTCCTCCATATCTCACTATTTAAAATAAATTTTGTGCTATTCTTTTATGGATTCTAGACCATTGAGAGAGATTTTGGGAGGATGAAAATTAGAGGGAAAAGCTTCTTGGGTGTTGGGTTTTCATAGACACCAATCTAGGTATCTAGGTGAGAGAAGAAAGAAGAAGAAGAGGGTCTTCTTCTATTCATTCCTTTTCCTCCATCTTTGAGATTTATTTTTGAGAGTGTCTTATATCTAAAGTCTCTTCTCTTTCTTATGATCTTTAGAGAGTCCAAATCTTGAAGAAGGGAGCACCGGATCGACCGTCGAAGAAGGATCAGTACAGGACTAGCATACTGTGGTGATTTTTGAAGATCGAACTTCTGATCAGGATTCGTGGACTTGTGTGGACATCTCTTAGAGACCAGACATATGTGTGGCTCAGAGCTACATCCTCAAGCCTGGATTAGCAAGTTAGAACATCTAACTTGCATAAATAATATGGATCTAATCCTATGTTACATACTTGCAATAGATCTAGTGTCGATCCATGTTGATGTGATCAACATATCTTTTATTTTCCTAATAATTTTTAATTTTTGATTTATCACATGCTATAATCATGTAATAGGATATTAGATCTAGGAATTTTCTATATTTTATGAATTAATTTTGATTAATTTCTATCTTTCACTATCTAAATTTGAAAAAGATTCAAGATCTAGCCCTGAAATCCTAGATTTGGTTCCTTCACAAAGCATAAACAAGAAGAGGGTTAAAAACAAAACTCTAAGAGACAACTATTCTTCTCTTATCTTTCTCTCTTCAAGACATCAACAATTGATATCCAAAAGAAGGCCTCTCCTCTAAGATTATTGGTGCCTCAAACCACCCACACCTTCTCTGCTTTTTCCTCTAGAATTGGCATAGAAAATTTGAGCATTTTCTTGCATACATCCCTATAAAAGTGGCACCTTCCTATCCAACTAAGACTAGGTCAAAAGACCTAGTGAAAGAAGGACTCTATGGAGGGCATCCAAAGGTTGGATGCCTCCTAATCTTTTAGGTGAACATTTCACATAAAAAATGAGAGCATGGGGCATGGAAAACCCACAAAATCTGGCGCACAAAAAAACAATGGGCGTTTGGATCTAACTTCCAAAAGGAGAGGAGGTGTTTTGGATAATTGGGACTCTATCAATATAGAGTTCATATCAAATCCAATTTGAAAATTTGAACAAGTCAAATTTTACTCCCAAAACCAGAATGTGGGGCATGGAGAAACTCTTCTTAGGCATAGAAATATTCATAAAAAATATCTGGAAATAAAACTGGGCGTGGGCTCTTAGATCGTGCAAGGAAATTTGATGAGTCCTAGTCTAACTAGGACTCTTCAATTAAAACTAAGTCAAACTTAATTTCAAATCCAATTTTAATTAAATTTGAGTCAATCTAATTAATAGGCAATCCTAATCTAATTAGGAGTCTAATTAAATTAGATTTAATTAAATCTAAATCTAGTTTAATTTCTAATCAAATTAAAAATTAGGTGCACTCAAGTCCTAGTTAAACTAGGACTTATTCTTCCTTGCAATTGGCTTATCCAATAAACTAATTAGACTTAATCCAATTATGTCCAAACTAATTCTAGTTGAATCTAAATTAATTAGACTTAATCTTAGCCTAATTGCTCAATTAAATTGAGCTAATTGGTAATCTAATTGCTAACCAATCCTCCTGTAATACTTGCATTTGGTCAAACATCAATCAGTATTGATTATTTGACCTCAGAACGATTCTCAATCATCGATCAACCATCCAAACAACCTCTTATGTGTGTGGTCCCATAAGTTTGAACCTAAGTCGGTAGCATAGGAATTAACTTTTATACTAATCAGCATGACTATCTGGCAATGATATCCGACGTCCGGATAGGTCGAATGTTTGCAAAGCAATATTCTTAGAATCCTGACCTATGGTTACCATATAATTCATCTCTTTGACCAATAATGCTCAACATAACCTCGAGTAAGCTGTTAATACTCATACAAGTTATCCATATTATGTCTCAAAATTTTGTAAATCCTATGACTCCTCATGAAGATTATCTAGGCCTAGATTTTGCTAAATTAAAACACAATGAGACATTCACTTTCTAAACATAATCCGGAGTGATCAATTTCATCTTGACTCACACACCAACTCTACAAGTATTTGACTATATCCAAAAATCTTCTGTTGCCATATTAGAAATATAGGTAGGTTGGCATCAAAGTAGAGTGAGTTGCTTGCAAGTCATCATGGTGATCTCAGATCGGCGGGACATTTATATCCAACGGCCTTAGCTAGCTACTCTTGACTATAGAGTGCTACATTGGACATGTTCAGTACACATATACTCCTGCATCTCACCTGCATGTCATACGGGTGTCTCCATACTACTTGGTTACGAGAACAACCAATGCATATGATATACAATGATCTACACTCAATAAGGTATCATCCTTATTAATAACTTATCATTTGGTCATGAATAATTTAAAAACCATCCAATAAATTCTTCTTTATTGATTGAGTGTGGTTCTAAGGACTTCATCAGATTTTATGAGTTCATTTAAGGAAGATAGCTCTTTTATGATAAATAAGCCAAATAACTATTATTATTTGATAATTCACATACTGATTTCAATCATCTACAACTTAAATGATTGGCTTTAGGACATATTTCCTAATAGTTGGCTCAGTTGAAAAATAGGTCGGCTTAGTCCCCTGGGACTTAAAAATCTAACTTTCTACACTTTCTATCTTTTACTTCCATTGAGACTAGGTTGGCTCAATTCTTGACTAGATCGGCCCAGTTTGCATGCCAAAGACTGTTTGTGATTCTTTATTCTCCAAATTAATTTGTAGACTAGACTTGTCTTTTTGACTTGATTTTATCTTCATTAAGATGTCGAGAGATACTTGAAGAATTGTAAGTACTTGAAGTTTCAAAACTACACAATCTCATAAACATAGTTAGACTTTATAACTTATACTAAAAATTTTGTCATTATCAAAATCAATCTTTGGATCAATAGAAATCCTAAGAAAAGATCATCTTCTTTTCTTTTCCTTCTCATCAAGACATGATCAAATCATGTCCAAAAGATATCTCAATGCCCCAACTATTGAAGCGCCCATCCACCCACGCCCTTTCATCTTTTCTTTGTAATTTTTCCCATGAAAAAATCTTTGAAAAATATATACAAAAGAAGGTTAGAAAGAAGCTTTTAAGAGAAGATAATATTCTCTTACCTTTGTGTCTACAGGACATCAATAATTGATGTGCTAATGGAGCCTCCACGCCTAACAACCTTGAGCGCCCAACCTCCCCACGCCTCTATCCCTTTCTCTCTCTAATTTGTGTGGAATATCCTAGGGTTTTCACATCCATAACCTATTATGTAGAAGGCACCCCTAAATAATAGGAAGATCGGGTCAAATCCCTAACTTTTAGGGATTATATGAGGAGTTTTAGGGAAAGTCCAACTCTTGGATGCCTCCCCCTTAAAAATAGGCATGAGCATCTATATTCCCACATACAAAAGAAGAAGAAAAAGGGGTGATAAAGAATATTATGGCATGGAAAAAATAGGTGCATAATGTTGGGATATTAACTCACTCTGATACTGATTGTTGTGGAGTCTGGCTAGGACACCACAACCTTATGACCCTAGCGATACCGTTTGCATTGCACTCGATTATGTATGGATACCACAAGAGAAAGAAAAAAGAATATAAGATAAGAGAGCACACAATCAAGTATATGTGGATTAGATCAAGGTCTACCTCCATGGGGCATACAAACTTTACTTTGAGAGAAAGAAAATCAAACAATACATGAGAAACTTATCACTCAACCCTTATACAAGAGTCTCTCAATAAAAAGTTTAAAAACCCTTAAAAAAGTGCTTTAAAATCTCTCAAAAAGTCTCTCAGCATCTTCAAAACATCATCAGCTTTCTGATGCAACAAACAGTTCATCAATCAGAGTTAAATAGACTCTAGAAATCCAAGAATAGTGTTTCAATAGGAAATCCAGTCCCAAATACACTCGAGAATGATTCTAGACCATCCGATCATGATCGGCTCCCTCCTAGGCCATTGAATTGCATATATAGCCTCTTGATCAAGTTTAGATTGTTTCTTAACCATCCGATCATGATCGGGAGCTCTCCTAGCTATCAGATCGCACAAAACACTTTTAAATCAGCTCAAATCAAGTCCCAGCCATCCAATCGCAACCGGCTCCTCTCTGAGCCATTGAATCATGATCAGTCCATGGAACAATATCATGGACCACATGAAATGGTTGGGGAATCAGTTGACCAATCTACAGTGGCTCCCATAAGTTGGTGGTCTATGATGGACCATATGAGAGGCCTAGGCGAGGTGCTCATGTGGCCTGCTACCGTGTAGCCCGCGCACGCCCCCACGCATGCTTGCACCTAGCCGACCCAGCATGTGGTTGGCCCAATGCCACCATGCACTATCAGTATGGGCTGCGCCGCCACCAACCGATGCCACCTGTGGGCCCCTCTGATGGGCTCGAGAGCCATCTATCCTACTCTGATCTTCTTTCGCAAGTATCTTCTCCGTTTATACTCCATTTGGGATGTTCTTGGGCTCGTTGGAATCCATTCGTTATCCTAGACCTTGTTCATGGTTTATTATGGATCAAATATTAAGATATTTTTCTCAACAATCTTTATCTCAACTCAATATTCAGCCTTCATCTATCTTTGAGAGCCTATGATCCTTCTCGTCCCCATGCCCTGGGGCACACCTGCTGTCTCATGGATGGGCAAATATGGAAGTCAAGCCAGGCTACTCAATCCCATCTTCATCAATGGCTGTGCTCCTTCTGACCTAAGACTTGCTCGGAAAAGTCTCTTGCAGCAATAGAAACTTCATTCTGCAACGTCGCCTCTCATCCTTCCAAGTCTCCCATCTTATGCCCGATCCACCTCCACTTGGAGCTCTACCTTGCACCGGGCTTCCTCTAGCTCCTGAAGCTCCACCTCGCACTGGGCTCCCTACTAGATAGTAATATCCTCTCATCTTTTTCTCACCTCCAATATCACCCTATCACCATGCATGATCTTTAGGATTCCATCACCAGCTATCCACTTGTAGTCATTTGAATCCAACCTTCTCAGTGAGATAAGATTCCATCTAAAATATGGTATGTATCGAACCTCGTCCAATCTCCTAATAACACCATCACATGTCCTCTAGCTGACCATCCTGATGCCTCTAATTGCATAGCTTGATCCATCCAATAGATGAATAGTGCCCTCCCTACTCTTTAGGGAGTCAAACTACTCCTCTCTACAATAAATATGATATACGCATGCAAAATTTAAAATTCACCACTGGAAAGAAGTAGATACCTCATCAAATATCTCTAAGATATCATCCTTCGACTCGCTACTGGTCATCGCTATAGTAGCCCCCATCCGATCCCTGAGCTACGGGCAATCTCTGACACGATGCCCTAACTCATCACATCAGTAGCATCTGATCTTGCTAGGATCCCTCATCTTGGACCTTAATCATCCTCCTCGTGATCCTCTATCGCTCCATCTACTGCCATCTGCTCTTCCAAAAACTACCAAAACTGAGCTACTGTCATCTAAGCTCGAAGCTAGGTTCTCCCTCCTAAGAATTTCATTCTAAAGAATCACTATAGTGACCTCGTCTATCTTGATGGTGCTCTTTTCTACTAGAAGAGCAGTCATTAAGGACTCATAGGAAAAGAAAAGCGATGCTAGCAAGACCAATGGCCGGGTGTTCTCCTCAACCTTCTCACCTACACTGAGAAGATCGGTGAGAAATTTTTGAAAGTGATTGAGATGCTCCTAGACGCTCCATCCCTCGGTCATCTATAGTTGATAGAACTGCCTCCAAAAGAAGAGGATATTGGTGAGGGACTTCTCCATGTACAACTCCTCGAACTACGATGACAACATCCTCGAAAAAGTCTCACTAAGTACATGAATCACCACCTCATCCACCAAGTACATATGGATGGTACTCATTATCTGTATCTGTAGCTACTCTCAGATCCTCTTCTTTATGGTGTCTGGCCTCTTTTCATTCAAAAGAGCATTGATCAAACCATGTTGGATGAGTACGTCTTTAACCCTCATTTGCCATAAGAAGAAATTACTCTTTCCATCAAACCAGCTGACCTCTACCTTGATTATGCTTGTCTTCTCCATCTTCTTTATTCTTAATTAACACCATCATGATCTGGGCAACTACGTGCACTGGTATCATCTGGCTCTAACACCAATTGTTGGAATATCAACTCACTCTGATACCAATTATTATTGAGTCTAACCAGGACACTACGACCTCAAAACCTTGTCAATACCACTTACATTGCACTCGATCACGTATGGATACTGATAAAGAAAGAAGAATACAAGACAAGAGAGCACACAATCAAGTATATGTGGATTAGACCAAGGTCTATCTCCATAGGGCGTGCAAACTTCACTATGAGAGAAAGAAAACCAAACAATACAATAAAAACTTACCACTCAACTCTTGTATAAGAGTCTCTCAATAAGAAGTTTTAAAACTCTTATAAAAGCTCTTTTAAATATCTCAAGAAGTCTCTCTATACCTCTGAGACATCACCAACTTTTCGATGTAATAAATGGTTCATCAATCAAAGTTATATAGACTCTAAAAATCTAAAAATAGTGTTTCAATAGGAAACCCAGTCCCAAACATATTCGAGATTGATTCAGAACCATTCGATCATGATCAGCTCCCTCCTAGGCTATCGGGTCATGCACACAACCTTTTAATGAAGCTTGGATTGCTTCTCAACCATTCGATCATGATCGAGAGCTCTCCTGATCGTCCGATCATGCAAAACACTTCTAGATCAGCCTGGATCAAGTCCCAGTTGTTCGATCGCAACTGCCTCCTCTTTGAGCCATCGAATCACTATCGATCCATGGAATGATACTGTTGATTGTATGAAATGGTTGGGGAATCGACCGACTAGTCTACAGAGGCTCCCATGAGCCGATGGTTTGCGATGGACCGCATAAGGGGCCTAGGCTGGGTGCCCGTGTGATCTGCTCCTACCTGACCTACATAAGCCCCTGCACATGACTGTCCTAGCACCACCATGTGCTGCTAGTGTGGGCCATACCCCCACTGGCTAGTGCCACTTGTGGGCCCCTCCGATGGGCCCGAGGGCCGGCTATCCTGCTCTGATCTTCTTTCACTCATATCTTCTCCGTCTGGACTCCATTTAGGCTATTCTTAGGCTCGTTGGACTCCATTTATCATCCTGGACCTCAATCTAGGCTTATTATGGATTGAATCTCAAGGCATTTTTCTCAACACATAAGAGAGAGGAAGAAGTTTGGATTCATGGAACTCTTTCAAAAGGAAACTAACCCATAACCACTTAACCAATTTGACCAATTCAAATTTTATTTCTAATCTTCAGATATTGGGGCATGAAAGACATCTCTTAGGTTTGGAAAAGGTCACATAGACTTCTAGATATAAAATGATGGCATGGGATTTATTAAATGGCGCAAGGAAAGAGGAGTCCTAGTCTAACTTGGATTCTTCCTTTTAGACTCGGTCAAAACATTTTGAACCCAATTCTAATTTGATTTGAGTCAACCTAATTTATAGGCAATCCTAGTCTAATTAGAAGCTTAATTAAATTAGATTAAATTATATTTAAATCTAGTTTAATTTCTAATTAAATTAGAAATTAGGTGCACTCAAGTCCTAATTGAATAAGAACTTATTCTCCCTTGTAACTGGCTCATCTAATAAACCAATTAGACTTAATCTAATTAAGTTCAAATTAATTTTAATTAAATCTAATTTAATTAGATTTGATCTCAACCCAATTGTTCAATCAGATTGAGCTAATTAGCAATCTAATTGCTAATCGATCCTCATGCAATACTTGTACTTGATCAATCATCAATCGCATTGATGATTCAATTACTAAATGATTCTCAATCATCGACCAACCATCTGATCAAATAATAACCACTTATGTGTGCGACCCCATAGATTCGAACCTAAGTCAGTAGTATAAAAACTAATTTCTGTATCAATCGAAATGATCATCTAGCAATGATACCCGATATTCAAATAGGTCGAATATATGCAAAGCAACATTCTTAGAACCCTAGCCTATGGTTACCGTATTATTCATCCCTTTGATCAATAATGCTCAAGATGACTTCGAGTTAGCTATCAACACTCATACAAGTCATCCATATTATGTTTCAAAATTTTGCAAATCAATCCCATGACTCCTCATGAGAATTATCCAGGCCTAGGTTTTGCTAAACTATAATACAGCGAGACATTCGCTTCCTGAAGTTAATCAAGATTGATCAATCCCATCTTAACTCACACATAGACTCTATAAGTATTTGACTATATCCAAAAATCTTTCGATGTTGTAATAGAAAAATAGGTAGTTTGGCACCAAAGTATAGTAAGTTGCTTGCAAGTTACCATGGTGATCTCAGATCAGAAGGATACTTTATCTCCATTGGCCTCAATAAGCTACTCTTGATAGTAGAGTACTACATTGATCATGTTCAGTATAGATGTACTCCTACAGCATACTTGTCTGTCATAACAGTGTCTCCACATCACTTGGTTATGAGGACAACCAATGCATATGACTTTGAAGCAAAAAACTAGTTTTTCACCATAGGATCGATCTGATCTATAGAAAAATTTCTAAAAATTCTTTTATAAGTATCTGATTAGATCTAAGAGTTCTCAGATCTAATTCTAATGATCTGATATTAAAATAAAAATTAAAATAAATTTAGAACATCAAATGTTACCTTTAGGGTAAACAGCTTTTATCCTGATGATGATCTATGGATGCCTGAGGTTCTGGATCTAGCCTTGAAAGTGCCTACTCTCTATCAGAGTCCACTTGAACTGATTCTAGATGTCTTCTTTTCCTACATTTGATCTCCAAAGATCAGACTAGATATGATCTGTAGAGCCTTCAAAATAACTATTGAAGGCAGCACGCTCATCTCATGTACACCATTGCATCTAGCCTGATCTTTGCGCCAATATCCATGGATCTTGCTCGTTGTTTGTACCCAACCATTGGGCATGGAGAAGAGGGAGAGGAGGAGGATGAGGGGGCATGGAATAGAGGAAGGGGGGGGTAACACCTTGACGTAGAAAATGAGAACCATCCAAACCCTAAGTGCAGGAGGGGTTTAAATAAACCCTGCTGCACCATGCAGTATCATGCAGCCTCAATGAATCATATTCATTGATTTAATCAGATCTAAATCTGATTGATCATGCAATGTCACCTGATCCAATCAGGTTAGAGAGGATCACCAATGAAAAGTGCTCAATTTATGTATCATAATGAAATAAATTTGGAGCCAATCAGAGTTAAAATAGATCCAATATTAATTTTTTTTAAAAAAAGAATAAAAAATAAAAAAAATTAGAAATAGCTAAGCCATCGTAGGTGGCTGAGCCGATGTGCCAAGCCAAGCTGTGGCATTTGGCTCAGCCGATGCATCCCAGCCTAGCCAGCACGCCAACAAGCCAACCCAGCAAAAGAAGTTGACCCACCAGCCCGCTATGTAATATCCCACCCCTAACTAGCTACGAATGATGGTGCCACACCCCACCCTTATCTAAAGATTAAGGAGATTTCTAGACTATAGCTAAACTATAATATCTTTTAAACATGCTCAAGATAATTATCTCAAATTCTTGCTCAATCAACATCTATAATTTAATTTAAGCTCTTAATCTACTAAAGCAAATATCTTAATTTAATCCGACAATTTTACATGATTAAATTCAAGGCTCTATTCACAAAACCATATTATATACCTTTTATACAATCACTTAAAATACAACAAGTTGTTTCTAATTTAACCATCTCAGCTATATAGTACAACTCTCAATACGTTATAAGTTTACAAACCAACATCTCCCAACAACTTCCTCAACTAGAGGTGCTGATACACATGCTGATACATACCACTGAACTAAGCTACTCCAAAACTATAGAATAGAAGAGTGAAGGATGAGACTTGAAAAGTCTCAGTGAATGGATAAATAATTTAACAATGAAAAATAAGAAGACATAGCTGAAATATTCATCATCATAACATATAACATATGTTTCTGATATATTTTCAAGTATGAGTAAACTAAACAAGAACAAGACTACAAATAAATCACTTTGCTGAAAGAAGGCTTTGTTAAGCTACAATAAGTTTACTGAGCTAATAGAATATGCTAAACCAAAAGAAATATGCTAAACTATAATAAACCAATTCTTTTCTAAATAATGCTGATGGCTACAGCAGACTACTCCCAGCGCACCCTTACCATGAGTAGTCAGCACATAGAATGAATGTGAATGCTACTGAAATAAAGCCTCACTAAGCATTCAGATACACTACCAATACAGTGTCGATATACTACCAATACACTGCCAAGCCCCACTGGGCATTCCAATACCTTATATCGTAAGGAGGTGCCGGCTGCTATATGCTACATGACATGCCATGCTATGCATTTTTTTTGAAAAACTGATTCAAATACTGATAGGCTGATTTAAATAAAATCCAAACAAGAGATAAGTTAAGTATCAAAATATTTATATATATTCCTATTTTATACTTATAAAAATGTATAGAACCACATATAAGAAAAAAAATATTAAAGCTAGATAAGAAAATCCACTTACCTCAACAGACTACTAGTTAATTGGGCTTACTCAAAACACCTTTCCAACCATTTTCTTTTCCTATATCATCAATAAATATTGATTAATATAATTCCACATAATTTAAGAATGTCAAAACACATACTTTACTCTCTTAAGCTTATTCTTTTATTCTTCCAACCATTATTTGATTCTACTCTATCTTGCTCCATTTAGGGTTTGCTAGATCTCATCATAACCATTAGAACTTTCAGTAATTTAACTCATTTATACCTATCAATACTTAAATATATGATTCATAACACAATCATGCACACTTTAGCTTTCATCCTTATCCATTAGCTCTTCTAGTTCTTACTTTAATTTTACATTACTTACCTTAGCTTAGGCTTAATTAACCTTCAACATAATTCAAGAATTTTCAATGATTCAACTATATATATTTCCATTCTCATAATCATTTTCCAAATTAGTCAATAACATTCAATTATTTGTTAAGACTGTTTAAATAACTTACATCAAGATAAACAGCAATAATTCATCCTTAATTCATGTTTAAAACATATTACTTGCTTTACTATAACTTACTATTTACTTACAACACTTGGAAGATTAATATAAACCTAATTTAGAGCTTAACAATCTTACCTCTAACTTGTTGTCAACAGAACAAGCCTTTTTCTTCCAAATTTAGCAACTTTCCTCCTTCAATCCAACTCACCACTAAATCCTCTTTTCCTAACTGTTTTTCTTTGATTTCTAATTGAGAACAGGGACTTCTCCAACTCTCTCTTCTTTTCTTTTCTCTCTACTAAATTTTAGAACTTAGAACTACCCAAGACAACTGGTGCATTTTATGTTGGAAAAAGAATAGCTCAAGAGGAGCTGCTAGGTGTCAAACCAGGAAATTTCCAATAAATTCTGAGCTACTGACATGTTAATACAAGAATTTTCTAGCTATTAGTAAGTCCTTAAGCTGCTCACTCATCCCTTGAAGAATGATTTAAAAATCCTAACTCAAAACCCTCTCGGTTAAAACTACTCCCATTAATTTTTGTGATTGCGGTCGACACCTTTGAAATAAATGTCGACATCCACATGCCAGCCCCTAGATCGTCCCTTAGGTTGTCTCATAAGTTGCTCCCTCAAGAAAAGGGTCGACACCTTTCAGGCAAGTGTCGACCCCTTCTTGTGCCACCATAGATCTTCCTGAAACTGCCTCTTTATTTTTCTGAGACAGGGTCAACACCTTTTCGACAAGTGTTGACCCCTTCTCCTAGGTTTTGACAGAAACTTCTTTTTATGCTCTTTTTACAACTTTACTCAATACTCAGCTTATTTACAAAGTTAATATCTTCATTTATTTTACTCTCCATTAACTTTAAAACATAAATGTAAATGTAAATAAGGAATGATAGATCATGATATCGTCGTTAAAATATCATAATTATCAATTTAATCTGACTTCTTAAAATAATTAAAAGTACATAGATAGTAGTGGATCAGATCGAATCCATAGGGAAGGCAGTGTTTTGATTTAAAATCTTTGATTTTATAAAAGAAAAAAAGAGTTTTTGAAAATAAAATTGAAGATGAAAATTAAAAGTAGAATTTAAACAATGCTAAAAAATAAACTTGGTACTAGAATCTACTATTTAGATCTTAGCATCTACTTGCAATAAAAGTAAATTTGTAATAAAAATAAAGAGCATGAATTTAAATTATATAAAAATAAATTTTCATTAAAATTTAAAATTTAATTACATAAATTAAAAAAATTAAAAGAAAAATAAAAATTAGAAGCAGGCTGATCTTGATCTTGGATCAACATTGACGGAAAGATGGTGTAGAAGCCCAGCTCTTTCTCTCAGCAGCAGTTGCCTCAAAGCAATCGTTAACCCAAAGCCTAGCTCTACCCCATACCAAAGCTTTACCTTAATCGAAGATACTGAACTTTGAAGGCCTGAGGTCCAATTTATAGGTGTTGGAGAGGAGGTTCTCTTGCTATCAAGCGACATGGGACCAAAAAGTCATGTAAATCCTTCTATTTGCAGGAATCTGAGTGGAAATCGGATAAAAAATGGTGCTTGGATGCATGCTGTAGAACTTGGTTGAAATCTAGCCATTGGATGCTGATCAAATGGCCTAAAAAAATGCTCAAAAACCCATGTTAAACACCCAGTTCAGGTTGGATTTGATTTTGGCCGTCGGATCGCCTTTGATGGAGAAGATTTGATCGTCAGATGAAGTTTTGGATCATTGAATCAGTGTCAAAAGCCTATAATATTAATTGGATTGAGTTTTGAAGAAGATCTAACCATTGGATCATCGCTAGGAGAGCTCACGATCGTTGGATCGCATAAAGAAGGCTGGCAGACTCCATCAAATTGAAAAAAATCTCGATCGTTGGATCCGGACCGCAAACCACCAAAGCCGTCCGATCGTGCCTTTATCATGCATATGGACCACGTGAACTGGGTGTTCCAAAGACCGTAGCCAATCAGCGCCTATTTTTCTTATGAAATGATAAAAATGCCCTCGCTTAAGGGTCTATCATGCGCCGCATGGTTTTCTGACGTCAATGGCTCATGGGGCTTAGCGGCTTTGCTAGCGTTGGTCGGCTAGCTTGGAGCACCAGCTTGGCTTGGCTGACTGGGCATATTTAGATGCATCGACTGATATGGGCACGCCGGCTCAGCTTGGCTGACTAGGCACATTTGGATGCACCGGCTGATATGGACATGCCGGCTTGGCTTGGTGAGCCGACTGAGCCATTTCTATTTTTTTTTTTTTTTTATTTCTTTAAAAATTTATAATCGATCCATTTTAACTCTGATTTGTTTCAAACTTATTTTGTTATGACCAAAAAAATGAGCATTTTCTATTAATGATTAATTTTTAATATTAAATTAATATAAATATTATTTTTTAAAATAAAATTTATTTAATTAATAATTTAATATTTTTATTAATAAATTTATGATTCTTATCACATCCTCTAACTTACTCATTACTAGTCCCTTAGCAATGCAATATTAGTCTAGATTAATTACCATATTTCATTAAGATCCTCCTTCACAAAAATAGCTTTAAGATTTAAGATCAAAAGTTTAGCCAGTATCACTAATTAGGTATTATTTCAGAAATAAATTTCATGATCAGATTAATCAGAAAATTCTTTTAGAATTTTCCAAAGATCTCCAGCATTTGTGTTTGTGAAGTGTAACTTAATATTTGGGTGTTAAATTAAAGGACAAATGTATCTTCTTTCATCACCTATTTTGGTTAATTTTCTATATACTCTCAATGGTAAGTGCACGAATTAAGGTAGCTTTTACACTGCCTCTTTTTCTTTCTTTTTTTTTTTTACGTGCTGAGCATCCTGACCTTTCCTCCATCGTTTGACGTAAATTTTCACACTTGACTTAAGTACAGAGATCTAGTTACTAAGCTTAGGGCAATCCACATATACTCTATCTTTTATACTTTTATTTTAGGTAGATAGCTCTTTCCTTAAATTTAAGTTTCTTTAATTAAAAAATATATTAATCATCAATTTTTTAGTGATAATTGAATCCTTAGTTAGCCTTATAATCAATACTTGCTTTACCTTGTTAGTGTGCATATGCAATTTGAAGTGCTGGTAGCCTTTAAATGACTTAAAAAGTCTGACCAACCATTCTACTTTCTGACTCGCTACAATCATTAGTAAATACTTTTTTTTCTAATCTATTTCTTTCAAGGTTTTCTTTTCTAAAATATGGTTTATTCAAAATATTTTTTTTTTAATTTTAAGATTTTTTTAAAGATTTTATTATTATTATTATATTTTTTAAAATTTTTAATTTTTTTAATTTTTATTATTTATTTATTTATTTATTTATTATGCATTTTTTTATCTTCTAACTTAATCAACATTATCCACAATAGAGAAGAAAAAATAGAAGGGTGTGAAAAAAAATTATTTGTCCAATACATGCCTTCGAAAATTTAAGCTCTTCCTTCAACTTTATTCAAGTTGACCTCGATAAGTACTATAAATTTATCAATAAAAGTATTAATTTATTAATTAATTTATATTAATTTTTAAAAATTAATAATTAATTGATACATATTTTTAAGAAATTCATATTTTTATATATTAAAAAATTTAATTAAAAAATAATAAAAATAAAAAAATAAAATTTTATTACTAATGGAAAGAGCTTATTTTTTTGATCATAACGAAATAAGTTTTGAGCAAAATGAAGCTAAAATAGAGAAGATATGAATTTCTAAAAAATAAAATAAATAAATATTAAATGAAAAATAACATACGGCTCAGTCGGCTCAAGCCGCCACGCCATATCAGTCGGAACGTCCAAACATGTCGAGCCAAGCTGACAAAGCCAGCATGCCAAGCCAGCCATGCAAGCCGACTCAGCCATGAAAGCCGTCAGCCGGTCCACAATCCAAGCGTGGACCGCCACCTCAGCAGAAACTAGCGAATCATGGAGCGATACGTGGTGGACCTAGACCCTTAAAGGGTTTACAAAAAATCTATCATGGCTTATAGGACATTTTGGACTTTTCACTTGGTGATAGAAGGCATTGATTCATTGCAGTGTACGGTGCAACTGGTCCATGCGGTCTATGGGAACAATAAAGGCACGATCGGATGGATCCGATTGATTACGGTCAAGATCGGATGGTGGAGAAAATTTTTTACTTTGATTCAACTTCAGACTTCACGTGGATCACCATCGGATGGCAGCGCTCACATCTAACTCAGATCCAATGGTCCAGAACACTCCCGATGGTGATCGGGACTCCCAATGCGCGATCAGCGATCAGATTTTCTCCATCAAGGCAAGATCAATTGCCAAAATTTAATCTGACCTAATCTGGGTCGATACACATCCAATTTTGATGATTTTTGATTTGTTAGATTCCTATTGAATGGCTACATTTCACCAGACTTCACTAGATTCATCTTAAAGCTATCTTAATCCAAATTTTACTCAAATTTCTTTCTATTTTGATGATTAAAAAGGCACTTTGTCACACATTGCCTAAAAGAAAATCCTCAACTCCTCCTAGCTCTATAAATATGAGATCAGGCTTCCAGAATTTAGAATCTTCAATCAAGGTGAAGCTTTGGAATAGGATAGAACTAGGCTTTGGATTAGAGGCTGCTTCAAAGCAATGGGTGCCAAGAAGAAGAGCTTGGCTTCTACACCATCTTTCTACCGATGCTGATCTAAGATCAGATATTAGCCTATTTTATTTATTTATTTATTTATATATTTAAATTATAAATTTTTTAATTAATATAATATTTATTTTTATGCTTTTTAATTTTATGCTCTTTATTTTTATTATAACTTAATTTTTATACTTTAATTATTGTTTTTTATTTTATTGCAAGTAGATGCTAAGATCTAACTAGTAGATCTTAGTACCAAGATTAAATTTCTACATATTTTAATTTTTGCTTTTTATTTTTCTACTTCACTTTTGATTTCAAAACTCTTTTCTTTTCTTTTTCTTTTAAAAATTAAATATTTTAAAACTAAAATACTATCTTTCTTGTGGATTCGATCCAACTCACTGCTATCTATGTATTTTTAATTATTTTAAGAAGTTAGATTAAACTGATAAACACGATGTCTTAATGATAACATCGCACTCTTATCAAATTTTAGGCACCATTGTCAGAAAAGGCATAGACATTAAATTTTTTATCTCTTTCACTTGTTTATAAATAAATTATAAATAAAATTTTTATTTTCTTATAAATATTGCTTGCTAACTTTTTTTTTTTTTTATTTTGTGGCAAAAGATGTTAAAGAACAAAAAGAACTAGGGCAAGGAACAAATCATTCAATTTTGCTTGGTG
Organism: Cocos nucifera; assembly: GCA_006176705.1. Lineage (NCBI taxonomy): Eukaryota > Viridiplantae > Streptophyta > Magnoliopsida > Arecales > Arecaceae > Cocos > Cocos nucifera. The sequence goes on along the minus strand of QRFJ01002052.1, from coordinate 26,084 downwards.
AGATTGATCCAAACCCTAGTCCTCTTTTCTTTTTATTTATTTATTTATTTACTTTATTATTAAATTAATTTAAAAAATATCCATGTAAACCTAATTAAAAGCTTCATGATAAGATTAGAAATCCTAACTATTTAGAGCATGCATCATATTAGTTTTATTTTTATTTTTTCTGATGATTGTTGGAGGCAAGGTAAGCCTTTTAGAATTCAATTAGTTACATGCATCTAGTTTAAATTACATAGAGTCTCTTGTCTGAAATTCTTTTTTTGCATATCATATTAAATCAAATTAAGGACAACACCCAATTAAACAAGATAAGGTGAAAATTTGATCACCCTTCCTTGGCCCACAAACAACCAACCAGCATCCTACATTGATCTAAGCCTTTAATTTTAAAATCAATTAGACATCAGCCCTAGGAGCTCGAGCTCAATAGGATAAGGAACCCTAAGAGTTGAACCAGGTTAGGGTTAGTTAATTTGACTGGTATTTAGAAAAGTGGTTTAGGAACAACTAGGCCTGAAGGAAGGTGGTTTCTAATTGGTTCCATTAGCTTATCTAGCCAAGCATAATTGGTATCTAAGACAAGCAACGGAGGGACTCCCACCGATCTTACACTTACCTGGCCAGTTGATTATCTAATTTTATACTTGGAGGGATTGAAGATAACCTTGGTAGTTAGAAGCTATCTAGATCTAGGATAATCCTTAGTCAAGATTGATTGACCAACTTGATTACTAACCAACATTATCGCTAATTAAAATTAATTCTTCTCTCTCTTCTTAGCTTTAAGACTCCTTAGGACCTCTTCTTTAGAACTTTTATTTCTTTCTTTTTTTTTCTCTTCAAAAATAAAATAAATTAAATTAAATTAAATTAAACTAACTAAAAAATATTAAAAATAATAATTAAATTAAATTAAAAATAATAATTAAAATAATTTTAAAAAATTAATTTTTTATAAAAATAATAATATAATAAAATAATAATATATATATATATATATAATTTAAAAAAATCAAAAAAAATTTTGAACAATACATTAGGGTTGCATAAGGGCATGCACCGTAGGAAATCGCTTTACTTGATGTAGTTGAACCCAACCATAAAATTGAAAGGCTAAATCATATTAAATCCGATAACCAAATGGTTGAAAATTTTAGAGAACCACCTAAGCAGATGAAGGAATACTTTATTTCTTCCACCTAAAATCCATTGACTTATATCCAATTCTCTGAAATTCATGCTACCCACTATGAGATCAAGCCGATCATAATCCAGATGTTCCCATCTTTCTATGGAAACACCAATGAAGATCCTTATAAGCATCTAAATGAATTCTTAGAAATCTTCTCTATGGTAAAAATTTAAAACTTAACTAATGATGCCCTTAGACTAATTTTATTTTTCTTATCATTAAAAAATAAAGCCAAGTACTGACTTGGCACAATAGAGAGATCAATTAAAACTTGGGCTGAATTGTAAAGTAAATTTTTTAAAAAAATTTATCCCATAAGTCGAACCAACATTATAAGGTGAGCTATCACTGGATTTGCTCAGCTTCCAGGGAAACAGATTCATGAGTCATGAGAGAGAGTTAAGAAACTTCTTAGAAAATGCCCACACTATGATTTGTCTAAGTGGCAAATAGTTCAAACATTCTATAAGGATTTAAGAGACCAATAAAGATAGATGGTAGATGCATCCTGTGGAGGTGCATTCATGAATAAGAGTGAGGATGAAGCCTATACCTTATTTGAAATCCTAAGTGAAAACTCAATTAACCATGCTTTGTTATCTTTCTACCAAACTTAGGCAGGGATCCATGAATTTAAACATCTAGAATCTAGTCCTAAGGCTGATTCAAATTTGATAAATAGAGTGGACTTTCTCGCTCGAAAATTAGATCAAGTCCTAACCCTATGTCAATAATTTTTTGCATAATTCACATCATCTTCTAATTATCAAGAGATTTGTTTAATTTGTGCTAACCCAACTCATCATATGAGTAAATGTCCTATGACTGCACAATTTTCACCTTTTATCTAAGAATAAGTCCAAGCTACTAAAAGCTACTCCAAGCCGGTTAATGATCCATTTTCAAATTCATATAACTCTGGCTGGAGAAACCATCCTAATTTTTCTTGAAAACCACAATCGACTCAGGCTCAAACCCAAACTCTATTAGTGCAAAATTATCAAAATAGATCTCAATACCAAAACTATGCTTATAATAGAGGTCAGTCTAGTCAGCCTTTCCAGCCACCATATTATAATCATCCCTCATACCCACCTCCTCAATAGACCAATCTAGCTGACGATAGATTTAACCAACTTCAATAATTGATTCTGACTCAATAGCAATCTATCGTCAGGCTAGAAGCTCAAATTGGACAACTAGCTAAATCTAATATGAGGAGAGAACTAGGTCAATTATGGAGCCTACCAATTTCAAACAGCCCACCTAATGTCCACCAACCATCTAGACCAAGTTATCAATCTAATATCCCATCTAAGAATCCTCATTTTGAGAATGTCAAAGTAATTCCTGAACTTAAAAGCTATAGGATTCTTATAGACCCATACCAAGATCAGGTGAGAGAGGCTAGTACTGATGTTAGTCTAAATGAAAATTTAGAGAAATAGGTTAGTACTGAGACTAACCATATAGAAGAATCTAAGCTCGAAACTAGTACTGATGCTGGTTCTAGTTTAAATGAGATAGACATAGAAAAAAAGAGAATAGATGATTTACCCGAGACTTATAAATCTATTGTCTTATTCCCTTCAACCCTAGAAGTCAGTTCTTCTTACAAAAATCAAAAGGCATGTAATAAAGTATCAATGGAGTTGTTTAAGCAAGATCACATTAATTTACCTTCAGAATTAAACCCATCTTTAGACATCCTTCCAATACCTAGTGCGTTAAACTTAACTCCTAATTCAAAAACTCAATTCATGAGCATTTTAGAAGAACAAATAGGAAAAATTCTTAATAAACATGGGTCTGAGAATGGGGTCACAAATTATGTTCTCCTAATTAACAATGAATATATCAATAATGGGATTATAAATCAACTTTATAAGATTGGCAATCCAAAACCATTGGAATTTATAAATCTAATATTTGACATAGGATAGTAAGCTGCATTATGTTTGACTAAAGACAGTAAACTTAGCACTTGTTGAGAGGCAAACCAATATTTAATTTTTTTTATCTAATTTATCTTTTTAGTTTATTTTCCTTTTAGGACATGTTGAATAAGTTGGAGGGAGAGCCTAAATTTTCAAAGGCATATACTGGACCAAAAATATACTGAGTTAGGTGTATTCTTTCATATTTTTTATTACACCCTTTATTTTTTTCTTCTCCATTGAGAATAATGTCGATTAAGTTCGAAGAAAAAAAAATTAAAATTTTAAAATTTTAAGTTCTCAAAAAAGTTAGTATTTAGTATTTAGACATCTGATTATGCTTAAGAATCAAATTAAACTAAGCATTTTTAAAAGAAAAGTGATACACAGATCAGAGAATCTATAAGATATTGAGAAATCAAGTATTAAAAAAGTCTAATGAAGAGTTAAGTCTAGAATATAAAAAGTTTTTTCTTTGAGCATTTTTAATTTTTTCTACTAGCATCAAAGAAAAGTCTACTTTTTATGGGCTTGTGTAGGATAACTATACATTTCTTTATATAAAAAATTAAATAAAATAGTTTTTAAGTACTTCTTACTGAATAATTGGACCTCTTTGCCTAAGCAAGCATTGAGTTTCACATCAAAAAATGGGAAGGGCAAAGAAGCTCATTATAAAGCTAGTCTTAACTCGTAGTCTGTTTGATTCGAGCTAGTAAGTTCAAGGGGTATTCTATATCTAGTGCCCTAAAGTCAACTGGTTTGGAAGTCATTGACCCAAGACTCACTACATGGATCAAATAGAAAGCTTAAGAAAATAAGACACTCAATAGTGATACAATATTAAAAAAAAAATATTGGTTTCGCATCGAGTAACCTAGTCCCGTTGTCTAAGTAAGCAATGATATTCATATCAAAAAGTGGGCAATATAAAAATAAAAATCAATAAATGAAGGATAGAAGTAGCAATATACTTGCCTATATGAAAGTTTAGACAAATCAGAGATAAAGATGGGATAATTTAGAAAAAAATTAATATTTTTTATTTAATTTTTTTACTGATAAGTATTAATATCCTAATAATATGTCTCACTTAAGCTCTACTGAATATCAATGGCCATTTTGAAAACTGCTTAGGTAAAATTTGAGACTCTAAAATTAAAAGATATTTTAAACTAAATTCTTTCTTTACTCGAGGACGAGCAAAGCTTAAGTTGGAGGGTGTGATAAGTACTATAAATTTATCAATAAAAATATTAATTAATTAATTAATATATATTAATTTTTAAGAATTAATAATTAATTGATATATATTTTTGAGAATTTCATATTTTTATTTATTAAAAAATAATAAAAATAAAAAAATAAAATTTTATTACCAATGAAAAGAGATTATTTTTTTGAGCATAATGAAATAAGTTTTGAGCAAAACAGAGCTAAAATGGTGAAGATATGAATTTCTAAAAAAAATAAAATAAATAAAAATTAAATAAAATATAATATACGGCTCAGTCGGCTCAAGCCGTCGTGCCATATCAGTTGGTGCATCCAAACGTGCTGAGCCAAGCTGATAAAGCCAGCCATGCTAGCCGATTCAGTCGTGGAAGCCGTCAGTCGGTCCATGATCCAAGTATAGAGCGTCAGCTCAGTAGAAATCGATGAATCACGGAGCATCACGTGGTGGACCTAGCCCCTTAATGGGTTTATAAAAAATCTATCACAGCTTACAGAATATTTTAGACTTTTCACTCGATGATAGGAGGCGCTGATTCATTGCGGTGTGCAGTACAGCCGGTCCATGCGGTCTATGGGAATAGTAAAGGTGCGATCGGATGGATCCGATTGATTACGATCAAGATCGGATGATGGAGGGAATTTTCTACTTTGATTCAACTTCAGACTTCACATGGATCACCATCGAATGGTAGCACTCATATCTGACTCTGATCCAATGGTCCAGAATGCTACCGACGGTGATCAAGACTTCCAACGCACGATCAGCAGCCAAATTTTCTCCATCAACGTGCGATCAATGACCAAAATTTAATTCGACCTAATTTGGATCGATACACATCCAATTTTGATGATTTTTGATCTGTTAGATTTCTATTGAATGGCTAGATTTCACTAGACTTCACCAAATTCATGTTAAAGCTATTTTAATCTAAATTTTACTAAGATTTCTTCCTATTTTGATGATTAAAAAGGCTCTTTATCCCACATTGCTTAGAAGAAAATCCTCAACTCCTCGCTCTATAAATAAGACCTCAGGCTTTTAGTATTCAAAATCTTCGATCAAGGTGAAGCTTTGGTATAAGGTAGAGCTAGGCTTTGGATCAGAAGCTGCTTTAAAGCAATGGGTGCCAAGAAGAAGAGTTGGATTTGTACACCATCTTTCTACCGATGCCAATCCAAGATTAGAGATTAGCCAATTTTATTTATTTATTTTTTTATCTATTTAAATTATGAATTTTTTAATTAATGTAATATTTATTTTTATGCTTTTTAATTTCATGCTCTTTATTTTTATTGTAATTTAATTTTTACACTTTAATTATTATTTTTTATTTTATTGCAAGTAGGTGCTAAGATCTAACTAGTAGATCTTAGTACCAAGTTTAAATTTCTGCATCTTTTAATTTTTACTTTTTATTTTTTAACTTTACTTTTGATTTCAAAACTCTTTTCTTTTCTTTTTCTTTTAAAAAATCAAAGATTTCAAAACTAAAATACTATCTTCCCTATGAATTCGATCCGACTCACTGCTATCTATATATTTTTAATTATTTTAAGAAGTTAGATTAAACTGATAAATATGGTGTCTTAATGACAACATCATGCTCTTATCAAACCTAAAAAGAAAATAAACTAAAAAGATGAATTAGATGCAAGAAAACTAAATATTGGGTTACCTCCCAATAAGTGCTATGTTTACCATCTTTAGCCAGACACAATGCAGCTCACCTATCCCGTATCAAATGTTGGGTTGATAAATTTCAATGATTTTGGATTCATAAATACCAGTAGTTTTGGATTGCCAATCTTAGGAACATGATTTATGATCCCATTATTGATATATTCATTATTAATTATGGGAAGATAATTTACAACCCCATTCTCAGACCCTTATTTGTTAAGAATTTCTTTTATTTGTTCTTCTAAAATGCTCATGAATTGAGTTGTTGGATTAGGAGGTAAATTTGATTCAATGGGTACTGGAAGGATGACTAAAGATGTCTTTAATTGTTATGGTAAATTAATATGATTTTCTTTAGACAACTCCATTGGCTCTTCATTGCATGCCTCTTGGTTTTTACTTGAAGAACTGGCTTCTAAGGTTGAAGGAAATAGGACTATCAATTTATAGGTCTTAGATAAATCATCTATTTTCTTATTTTTTTTTTCAATCTCACTAGGCTCAGGTTCTTTTATATGATTAATTTCAGTACTAACTTTTTCTTCTATATTTTCATCTTGGCTAGCATCAGTACTAGCCTCTCTCACCTGATCTTAGTTTGGATCCATAAAAATTCTATAGCTTTTAAGTTCAAAAATTACTTTAGCATTCTTAAATTGGGGATTCTTAGGTGAGACTTGAATTGATAACTTGGTCCAAGTGGTTGGTGGACATTAGCTAGATTATTTATAGAATTTATAATTAGTAGGCTTGGTAATTGACCTAGTTCTCTCCTCATGTTAGACTCAGCTTGTTGTCCAATTTGAGCTTGTAACCTGACGATAGATTGCTGTTTAGTCAGAATCAATTATTGAAGTTGGTTAAATCCATTATCAGCTAGATTGATCTATTGAGAAGGTGGGTATGATGGCTGATTGTTATATGATGGCTGGATAAACTGACTAGACTGATCATTATTATAGGTATAGTTTTAGTATTGGGGTCTATTTTGATAGTTTTGGATAGGTGAAATTTGGGTCTGAGCTTGAGTCTGTTGAAGTATCCATGAAAAATTATGGTGGTTGCTCCAACCAGAGTTATATAAATTTGAAAATGGATCATTAATCAATTTGGAGTAATCTTGAGCAGTTTGGACTTGTTCTTGGATAAAAGATGGAAATTGTGCAGCCAAAGGACATTCACTCATATGATGGGTTGGGCTAGCACAAATAGAATAAAACTTTTGATAATTAGAAGGTGATGTGAATTGTGTAAGAGATTGTTGACCTAGGATTAGAAATTAATCTAATTTTTGAACAAGAAGGACAACTTTATTTATTAGGTTCATGTTAGCCATTTGATTATTAGATTTAATATAAATTAGCCATTCAATTAAGTTTCACTAAGTTAGAAAAAGTGATTTCCTATCATGCATATACTGGTGCAATCCTAATGTGTGGTCCCAAAAAAATATATTTTTTTAAATTTTTTATTATTTTTTTTATTTTTCATTAATTTTTTTTAAAAAAATTAGTGATCTTTTATGATTTTATTATGATGTTATTTTATTTAATTTTTTTAGTTATTTATTATTATTTTTAAATTTATTGATTTAATTTTAATTTTTTTATTTTTTAAGATAGGAGGAGGAAAGAAGATGAAAGAAAGAACAGTTCTAAAGAAGAGATTCTAAGGAGTCCTAAAGCTAAGAAGAGAGAGAGAAAAATTAATTTTAGTTATGTTTGATGTTGGTTAGCAATCAAGTTGGGCAATGAATCACGACTAAGGGTTGTCCTAGATCTAGATAGCTCCTAACTATCAAGGTTACCTTCAAGCCCTCCAAGCTCAAGACTGATTAACTGACTTGACCAGGTAAGTATAAGATATGGAGGTTTCCTACTTGTTGCTTTCCTTAGACACCAATAGAGTTGGCCAGGTCAGACAATGGAACTAAGTAAAAATCATCTTCTTTGAACTAGTTGCCTTAAACACCAAGTAATTAACCAATCTAAACTAGGTCCAACTCTAGGATTTTTTTGTCCTATTAAGCTCGAATATCCTTAAGGGTCGACGTCTAATTGATTTTAAGAGTTAAGATTTGGGTTAATGCAATATGAGGGTTGGTTATTTATGGACCAAGAAAGGATGATCAAATTTTCATCTTATCTTGTTTAATGGGTTGTGCTCTTAATTTGATTTAAAGATGAGTATGCATAATCACTTTCAAACAAGGGATTCTATGCAACTAAATTAGATGCATGAAACTAATTAGACTTGAGAGGCTTACCTTATCTCCAATGATCACGAAAAATAAAAATAAAACTAATATGATCAATACTCAAAGCAGTTAGAATTTCTAATCTTGTCATGAAGCTTTTAATTAGGTTTAATTGGATATTTTTTAAAAATTAATTTAAAAATAAAATAAATAAATAAAAAGAGAAAAGGACTAGGATTAGGATTGATCTCACCAAATAGGATTGGAAGCTTTTCTTTTCTTAATTATTTTTTGTTCTTTAATCACTTTTTCTATAAAATAAATAAGAAAAGTTAGTAAGCAATATTTATAAAAATTTAAAAAAAATTAAAAATTATTTATAATTTATTTATAAGAAAATCAAAGAAATAAAAATTTTTAATGTCTGTGTCTTTCCCAACAATGGTGCCAAAAATTTGGTAGATCACGATATCATCATTAAAATATCATAATTATCAATTTAATCTAACTTCTTAAAATAATTAAAAGCATGTAGATAGTAGTGAGTCAGATCGAATCCATAGAGAAGGCAGAGCTTTGATTTGAAATCTTTAATTTTATAAAAGAAGAAGAGAGATTTTGAAAATAAAATTAAAGTCAAAAATTAAAAGCAGAATTTAAACAGTGCAAAAAAATAAACTTGGTACTAGGATCTACTATTTAGATCTTAGCATCTACTTGCAATAAAAGTAAATTTGCAATAAAAATGGAGAGCATGAATTTAAATTGCATAAAAAAATTTGCATTAAAATTCAAAATTTAATTACATAAATTAACAAGGCAGGAAAAGAAAGAAAATAAAAATTAAAAGCAGGCTAATCTTGATCTTGGATCAACATTGGTGGAAAGATGGTGTAGAAGCCTAGCTCTTTCTCTCGGCACCAGTTGTGTTGAAGCAACCGTTAACCCAAAGCCTGGCTCTATCCTATACCAAAGCTTCACCTTAACCGAAGATACTAAACTCTGAAGGCCTGGGGTCCTATTTATAGGTGTTGGAGAGGAGGTTCTCTTGCTATCAAGCGATATGGGACCAAAATGTCATGTAAATTATTCTATATGCAAGAATCTAGGTGGAAATCGAATAAAAAATGGTGCTTGGATGCATCCTGTAGAGCTTGGTTGAAGTCTGGCCATTGGATGCTGATCAAATGGCCCAAAAAAAATGCTCAAAAATCCATTTTAAACTCCCAGATCATGTTAGATTCGATTCTAGCCATCGGATCGCCTTTGATGGAGAAGATCTGGTCGTCAGATGAAGTTCTAGATCATTGAATCAGCTTCGAAAGCCTATTATAGCCATTGCATTGAGTTTTGAAGAAGATCTGACAGTTGGATCATCGCCAGGAGAGCTCATGGCCATTGGATCGCATAAAGAAGGCTGATAGACTCCTTAATCAAACTGGTAAAAATCTTGATCGTTAGATCTGGACCGCAAACCACCAAAGTCATCCGATCGTGCCTTTACTGTGCATATGGACCATGTGAATCGAGCATTCCAAAGACCGTAGCCAATCAGCACCTATTTTACTTATGAAATGACAAAAATGCCCTTGCTTAAGGGTCTATTATGGGCCGCATGGTTTTTTTATGTCAATGGCTCACGGGGCTTAGCGGCTTTGCTGGTGTTGGTTGGTTGGGTGGCTGGCTTGGCACGCCGACTTGGCTTGGCTTATTGGGCACATTTGAATGCGCTAGCTGATATGGGCATGCCAGCTTGGCTTGGCTGACTAGGCACGTTTGGATGCGTCTGTTGATATGGGCGTGTCGGCTTGGCTTGGCGAGCCGACTGAGCCATTTTTATTTTATTATTACTTTTTTATTTCTTTAAAAATTTATATTGGGTCTATTTTAACTCTGATTTGTTCTAAACTTATTTCATTATGACAAAAAAAATAAGCTCTTTCTATTGATAATTATTTTTTTAATATTAAATTAATAAAAATATTATTTTTAAAAATAAAATTAAATTAATTAATAATTTCATACTTTTATTAATAAATTTATGATTCTTATCAAGGAACACCTCCTATTTGGAGTCAATAAAAATATTAGAATAATTAAAATCCTTAAGAATAAGATTCTAAAATTTGTGTTCTAATTCAAATTCTCCAAATTTGAAACTTTTATAACTTTCTTGCTTTAAAGCGATTAGGTAAAATGATCTCTAAAATTTATTAAAAAATATTTTGCAACTTACCAACACATAAGAATCAATTACTAAAACTTTTTGTTCTAAGAAAATACATATTTTATATAGCCTCCCTTATAGGTACTAGCTTTGAGACTTAGAAAATTTTTAAGACTCGTAATGGCAAACAATCACAATTGGTGCTCAAATAGTCTTAAAAAACTATTATACCCTCTAATATTACTTTGAATATATTTCAAGATATCAACACCATATATACTTACACAAAAATCTTTTAATTCACCATTTTGCTAGTCCGGGATGTTACATTCCTCTTCCTTAAAAAAAATTTCATCCTCGAAATCTGGACTGTCTACTTCTAGTAACCTTCAAGTTTCAATTATGATATTGCTAAATACTCATCATTTAATCAACTTATGCATTCGATAGAATCCCTCTTCTCAAGGTTTTTCATAATAATGAATCTTACCTTAAGTATTTAACAGAACATTGAAAACTGAAATATATGAACTATATTTAAATTCCTCAAAATTGAAATATACCCCATAGGGATAAAGCCACATAACAAATCAGTTCATGCTGATACAAGTTTCTTTTCCAGCTACTATTGACTACATCCTAAAGTATCTCTTCCAAGATAGTCGATAATTAATATAATATGATGCCAAATAATACAGATAAGCCCCACTGGGCACACTGCAAATTCAAACTATGGAGGTGCCATCTCATGCTAATGCCAATGCTCATGCAATATGAGGATAAGATACACCCGATAGGTTGGTCACTCCTATAGATAACCTTTTCCAAAAACCAAACAAAACAAGCTCAATTTCTTAAAAGTTGAATAGTAAAGCCATCAAATTCAATTTCTACCTTCACGCTTGCACAAGTACATATATATATACTGAACTACTAAGCAAGGCTATAGTGGCTAAGCTAGGTTTAATTAGCATTTTGTGCCATGGTTCACAAAGTACAATTAAACTCAATTCAACTACTAATAGCCCACTTTTAAGAAAAAAATAATTCTATTTATACTTTCACTGATCAACTCAAGCATTTTAGATAATTCTTAAATTATCCGAAAACAACACGAGGTGCTATATATCACAATCCTTAACAATTGTTATCTAGTTTTCTATTTATCAATATTTATTAAATCATATCAACACATATTTCATAAAGATTGCATGTACTTTACTTATTTCAAAAACTATCAACATTGTAAACATACTCACTAAATTCGTCCCATTATCCAAATACTCAATAAATCATGATATAGGACTACTAACTATTCATAGCATCACAAGGAATTGCATCTCAATATTGATTCCTTGTTCTCTAACTTAAGCTTGTACTTAAATAAATTCAAATTAAAATATTTGACTCATACCTGTAACTTACATCATATTTGACCTATTATACTTTAGCCTATTTCGATCACTGATATCAGTGCTTGCCTTACATGCTTGCACATTAGTAAATACATTAGACTTTGATTCAATTTATCTATCAATTAAGTCATCTCCAAAATCACTCAACTCAATTTATATTAATCCTTAGCTTTAGCTCATCTCTACAAATCATAAACCTTTGCTTTAGCTTAGGTCCATTCCTTCTATTCATAACTCATTTCTTATCCTTGCTGATTACAAGCCTTTGCTTATCTTTATAAATCGTTAAGCCTTTGCTTATCTCAATAATCCATTAACCTTTGCTCTGATACCAAAAATGTAACACCCCATTCCTAACTAGCTATGGGTGATGGTGCTGTAGGATTTGGTGTGGTGCTTCCAAGCCTTGGAAGGCCATGGGAGGAGCCAGGGTGTTGGCTATGGAAGACTAGGATGGGTATGAGTCCTAGGGCTAGGACAGAAATTATCCTAGGTGAAAATGGCGTGCAGCCCTACATAGACTCGAGGTTTAGGTGTGAAAACTTTGAGAGGAGCTTGGTAGGTGCTCTAGAGACCTGGAACACAGGGTTGAGCAAAGGACTAAAGCCAAGAGAAGAATCAACCAAAATAAGGGGCTGACACACAAGTGGCCTAGCTTGGATATGCAGTCGAGCTGGCTTGGACTGAGATCGAGCCAGCTCGAGGCACAGTCAAGCCGACTATCTCAGATAGATAGAAGATAGAGTTCAAGCTAGATGTAGTTGAGCCAGCTCGACTACTGACAAAGCCAGCTTGATGGTGGCGAACAGAACTGGACTAGATTTTTTTATTTGGTCTTGGATTGGGATTAATCTAAGGGATCTTAAGGCATGGTCCAATAAGATCTTAAGGAGGCTAACTCATGTATGGGTCGGATTTAGATCTAGCGGATGAGGGCATGTGAGACATATGTACATGGGCTCGGTGAGTTTTTTCAAATATTGGGTTAGCCTAGGAGAGTTTTTCAATTGGGGTCTTGGTTTATTAGGGTTATGTGATGTGACAAAAATTCTAGGATATATAAATTTAGGTATTGTAATATTTACAATAAAAAGAAATCAATACAGGGCTTTTCTTCCTAACTCTCTTCTCTCTTATCTCTCTGGTTCCAACTTTAAGCCCTAAGGTGCCACCCATCTATTTTGATCTACTTCATATTTCTAGATTAACAACTAAGTTGGTACAAGAGATTGGATCTATGACTGTGGTTTCAAGCAGTTGTAGGCAGAACAATAATTGGTATCAGAGCGAGGTGATGCCAGTTGGGGTTACAACATTTGGTATCAGAGCCCGGTTGAGCATGAAGGAGATAGAAGATCAGATTTTAATAGAGATCAGCAGCGAGATTTAGATCTAAGGTTTCCTCCAGGCTTCGTAAGGAAGAGAGAGATCATAGAGCTGTTGTCCACCATTCCTAGTTAAGGTATTTTTTAGATCTACCTATTTACTATTTTTGATTGGGTTAATCATGGAGAACAGCAGGTTGAAGGTAGGATTTTAGAAGTTTGATGGTAAGAAAAGTTTCACGATGTGGAAGGTTAGGATGGAGGATCTGCTAGTTCAGATGAGACTGTATTTAGCCTTGGAAGATAGGTCGGAGGAGATGACAGACAAAGAGTGGGTATCCTTGGAGAAATGGACATGCGCCATGATTAAGACTTGTCTGGAAGATGAGGTGTTGTTTGGCCTATTGTAGGAGAAGACACCTAAGGATTTATGATCAAGGTTACATCAGTTCTACATAGGGAAGAACATGTGCAACAAGTTGGTGCTGAAGAAGCAACCGTATAGCCTTAGGATGCAAAAGGGTGGGGATGTTGTCGGACATATTCAGCACTTCGACTGGATGAGCATGGATTTGCTCAACATTGGGGTGGATCTCAAAAAGTAGGATAAAAGTTTATTGTTGAAATGTTCGCTACCTAGGAGCTTCAATCCATTGGTGACGATGCTGCTGTATGATAAGAATGTGAGGATTTATGGTGCTCCCAAGTCTTGAAAGGCCACAAGTGGAGTCAGGGTGTTGGCTTTGGGTTACTAGGATGGATATCAGTCCTAGAGCTAGGACAGGAGTTATCCTTGATGAAAATGGCATGTAGCCTTATATAGATTCGAGGTTTAGGTGTGAGAACCTTGAGGGGCTTGGTAGATACATCGAAGACCTGGGACATAAGATGAAGCAAAGGACCAAAATCAGGAGAAGAATCAACAAAGACAAGAGACTCACACACAGGCAGGCTGGCTTGGATATGCAGTCGAGCTAGCTCGAATTAAGATTGATCTAGCTCGGGGCGTAGTCGAGCTAGCTATCTCAAGCAGATAGAAGATAGGATTTGGGTGAGACATAATCAAGGCAGCTCGACTTCTGAGCGAGCCGACTCGATGGTGGCGAACAGAACTGGATGGGGTTTTCTATTTGGTCTTGGATTGGATTTAATCCAAGGGGTCTTAAGGCCTAGTCCAATAATGTTTGAAGGGGGTTAACTCATGTATGGGTCGAGTTTAGATCCAGGGGATGAGAGCATGTGAGACATATGTACATGACTCGATGAGTGGTTTCATGCATTGGGTTAGCCAAAAAAATTTTTGGTCGAGCCTAATAGCTATGTATAAATACATAGGATGTATTAGGATTTTGATGTTGAATTAGAATATAGATCTTTTCTTCCTCAATCTCTCTTCTCTTTTCTCTCTCTAGTGTTGCCGCCCCAAGAGGGCACCTCCCTGAAGCCCAAGGAGGGAGGCATCCCATCATAGATCCAGATTGGTGGATTGATGATCTGCTGCCATAGAGAATGTTAAAGGTCTCCTTAGGTCCATACTAAAGATCAAAAATCTGCACACCTATTCCATGGTATGTCTCGGATCTATCTTTGTTATTGCTGTAGTTTGGCCAACTGGGAGTAGTGGGTTGAAGGTAGAGGCTGAGAGAATTAACGGGAAGGGTTTTTTCTCAAGGTGGAATGTTTGGGTGCATGATTTTTTGATCGATCTTGGTTGGAGAGATCGGGATATATAACGGATGATGGGGTTCTCTAGAAAGATGGATAGTGTGGGACTATTTGGCAATTGAATAGAGGTTTCATAAGGGATAATGGTTGAGGAAAGGCTAAAGAAGCGGCTATATATCCTTCGGTTATAGAAAGGTAGAAAGTAGTCAGGGATGCATTCAGCGATTTGACTAGAGCATGGATTTATGAAACCTTGGGAATGATGGAAATGGACCATCCATGAAGGTCCAACAAGTTAGAATTGGATGGCTATAGAGCGGTGCAGAGATGAGGCAGGGAGCACTAGAGTGCTGCAGTAGTACTTCCTTAGAGGCACAGGAGCTGAGAGAGGCTTGGTGGTGCAGCAGCTGAGAGATGTATCTCAGCAAAGAGTGTCAGAGGCATCTCAAGAAGATCTAGAATAGATCTCAAGGAGAGCCAAGGGGGTCTCAGGGAGTGCCAAGGGCATCTAGAAGTCGAGAGTATCATGGATTAGGTATCTTTTGTAGGGGCACCAAGGAGAGTCATGGTTTAGGTGGAGGATGTTCCTCCAGGTGCAACTAAAGTGATGGTTGGTGCTAGGAAAGAAGAGGAGAAGTGCTAGGATAAAATTTTCTAGGATTCAGTCACTGAAAAAGAAGAGTCGGATGAGCACTTGGTGGTCTCGAAGGAGCCTACGGGGTGTGGTGTATCCAAGATGGTTTCGGACTGGTCTGCGAAGTGCAGAGGGCCTAAAGGGGCAATGACGGTGTCCAAGGCATAGCGGCAAGCTTAGTAGTGCAGCATTGAGTGGTTATCCTCAAAGGACTCGATTATAGAGTTAGGATCTTCTGTGACATCAGATGAACTTTGGTTTCAAATGGAGCACCTGGCAAAGGTGGCTTCACTGGTGGAGATGTGATATGAGTTCAGAGTGGAGGAGTGCAGGAGTATCAATATTCTAACACCAATATCGGAGATACATAGATCTAGTTGGAGCAACATGTGTGGGAAAGACTGGCGATGTTTTGAGGAGATCGTGTTAGGATATACAGCAAGTGTCGGTATAGAAATGCTACGGGATCTCAAGAAAAGTCTAGGATAATTGATGCAGCTGCCAAGCAGAAGGGTGCGTACAATTTTCAGGATGGTACATAGGAGCAAGCCAAGGTCTTCAAGTGGAGACGATCATCTAAAAGGCTTTAAAGGGTGCACAGCAGCTGAAGAGGTTTGGCGAAGATAATGTTTGCACAAGAGGCGGTCAAGGTGCGCAGTGACAGCAAGATCATATAGGAGGGCATTGCCAGGGGTTTGCCAAGGCTTGGGAGCACTAAGACGGAGATTCTAAGGATTTATGGTGCTCCCAAGCCTTGGGAGGCCATAAGTGGAGTCAGGATATTAACACAGGGTTACTAAGATGGGTATCAGTCCTAGGGATAGGACAGGAGTTGTGTTAGGTGAAGACGGCATGTAGCTCTACACAAACTCGAGGTTCAGGTGTGAGGACCTTGAGGGGCTTGGTAGGTGCTTCAGAGATCTGAGACACAAGATGGAGCAAAGAACCAAAGCTAGAAGAAGAATCAGCCAAGATAAAAGGTTGACATACAGGTAGGCTAGCTCAGATACGCAGTCGAGCCAACTCGGATTGAAATCAAGCTGGCTCAGGGCATAGTCGAATCGGCTATCTCAGAAAGATAGAAGATAGGGTTTGAATGAGATGCAGTCGAGCTAGCTTGGCTTCTGAGCAAGCCATCTTGATGGTGGCAAATAGAACTGGATGGGGTTTTCTTTTTGATCTTGGATTGGGTTTAATCCAAGGGGTCTTAAGGCTTGGTCCATTAAGGTCTTAAGGAGGCTAATGCATGTATGGGTCATGTTTATATCTAGGGGATGAGAGCATATGAAACATATGTACATGGCTCGGTGAGTACTTTCATGTACTGGGTTAGCCAGGAATGTTTTTGGTCGGACCTAATAGCTTTGTATAAATACATAGGATGTATTAGGGTATTGATGATGAATTGGAATACAGATCTTTTCTTCCTTAATCTCTCTTCTCTCTTCTTTCTCTAGAGTTGCCACCCCAAGGGGGCACATCCCTTAAGCCCAAGGAGGGAGGTGCCCCACCATAGATCTAGATTGGTGGATTGGTGATCTGCTGCCATAGAGAACGTCAAAGGTCTCCTTAGGTCAATGCTAAAGATCAGGGGCTTCTACAATATAGTATCAGAGCGGTATTTTTTTTCAATAAAGAAGACATGGTGTATGAGGAGATCGTATCAGTGCTAAGGTCCAATGAGCAGCAAGAATGGATGACGAAGAGGAAGATCTTCTAAGAGGGTCTCATGATGTCAGAGAGGCTCGGGCAAGGAAAGAAGAAGGATCAGCAAAGGGGCAGTAAGGGATCCAATAGATGCTTCAAGTGTGGTGAAGTAGGGCACTTTAAACGAGAGTGTCCACTTTGAAAGAAGTGCAACAAGGAGAAAACTCTGATTCCATCATTTCAATCACTAAAAGTTAAGAATTGGATGAGCTCTTGGTGATCTTAAAGGAACCCGCAGGGTGCAGTGTATCCAAGATGGCTTCAAATGAATCCATAGAGTGTGGAGGATCCGAAGGAGCAGCGATGGTGTTTGAGGTACAGCAGCAGGTCCAACAGTGCAGTATTTAGTGGTTGGCCTCAGAAAACTCGATTATAGAGTCAGTGATGCTCTCTTGTCGTGAGAGCGATCAAAGATAAAAGTTAACCGACTACTACTCCGTAGAATAGGATGAATCGGGTCGAGTCCTCAGGGATCTAAGGTAGTTATTTAAAAAATTAAAAAAAATGCTTGGTTATTTTTTAAGAATTGGAGAATTAATCTAATTGATAAAATAATATTTAAAAAAACTTCATAAGTCCAGTATAGAAGAAAAAATCTCAGGAGATTGAATTTTCTTGTAAAATAGATGTCATATCCATTTCCTGCTATAGCACCACTACTTGTAATTTTAGTTGATATAGCTTATCTTCTTTTTTACCATGGACGGTATCCTCAGATCACGATCAGTCCCTTAGAGCATAAGCTATTTAACTAAATCTCATAAGCAAAAGAGAGGATCTATTCTTTTTGATACAATCTATCTCTTATCTGAGCATGCACCACATCCTCAAATCATAATGCATCTCTTAGAGCATAGATTATTCAAATCTAGATCTTTATAAATGAAGCAAAAGAAAATAGTATATTTTTAATTTTTAAATAAATCAAAAATTTTATTGATAAAAAAAAAGAGATACATAAAATAGATCAACATCAAACCATCTGTTTACAAGATTCATCTTCACTCCTAAGATGACAGAGCCTAGCCACGCATAGAAGGGATGTCATCTGCCATTGCCATCTTCTTGTTTTTAACCTGTGGGAAGAAAAGAGGAAGAAGAGAGTTTTGTGGAGGAGGAAGAAGAAAGACAGGAAAGTGGAGACTTAGTGGAAGAGAGAGAGGAGGTGTAAAGGCTAGGGCTAGATGGAGATTGATGGAAGGAATGCTTTTGGTTGAAGCCTTAGGGGCTTTTTATAGATGCTAGAAGGTAGGAGGATTTATTGGTTAAGCAATATGAGACTAAAGATATGATAAGAATGGATGGATAAATGAAGTGTGTATGAGAAATCTTTGATTTGGAGTGGACTTCTAATTATGGCATGAAAACTATGGTAAGAAGGAATTAGCATGTAATTTATTTCTCTCTTTGGCATGTCCTCTTTTCTTCCCACTCTGTGATCCATGCTAAATCAGTTTGGGATGGAATATGTGGGGTCTTTGGATTAGGCTCCAAGTTGGGTTGGAGCTTCATAGATACGTGCTTCAATTTTCAGTCTTTTGATTAATTATTTTCGATCCAAACCCTTAAAGCAACTATCTCTCTTCTTGGCCCAAGGATTTTAATGAATTGCTTCCTAGCTATTGATCATGACTTAACTCCTTGAGTTGTTTGCTCTTAGCCCATTAGATATCTGATTTTTGCTTGGTTAAGCCAATTTGAATTTGGATTAGCTTGAATGAGCCCAATCTCCTAATTACCTGCAAAAGAGCTTAAGAAGCATCAAATTCAACTAATAAACATATAATGCAACAACATTTAGTGCTTTTTATTATAATATATCAAGTACTTATCACACCCCCCAACTTGAACTTTACTCGTCCTCGAGCAAAAGATAGATTAGTATCATATACTAGTGTGCTAATACGTGAGCATCTTTAGGTAATTCTAGAGAAATTGGTATACAGAAAGAAGCTTAGTAAAGTGTCCTTGAAAAATTAAGGCTACCTGGTAGAATAGCTAAGTGAAGAATATCCAATTTTTTTTCTAAAACTTTTCTTGGTCTACTCCTATCTTTATCCTTAGTTTTCCTTAATCTAAGATAGGTTTATGGTTCCTATTTTTGCCCGCTCATTATTTCATTCTTTTCTTCTTCTTCTTTTTTATTTTTTGAATGTGTACAGTTTGTGCAATGCCTTGGCCCTGTTGGCATTCTATTCAACCCATGTAACGAGTTTTAGGCCAATCACTCTCAAACCAGTTAATTTTAGGGCATTAGGTGTAGAACACCCCTCAGGCTTACTAATTCGAGTCTACTAGGTTATGGGCCAAAGCAGTTGTACAGCAGAGCTTCTTCATATTGCCCACTTTTTGATGCAAACATCATTGCTTACTTAGGCAATGGGGCCCGGTTACTCAATGGAAGATCAATGTTTAGAATTTATTCTTTTTTTTTTTGAATGTGTTGTAGGCATTAGGACATTCCATTTATACCTATAAAAGATAGGCTCCCCTCTAGACATTAATATCGGAATGATTAGAATAGTCTAGAAATCAATTCTTATTCTATACTTAACCATCTATTAGATTTTCTTAATGTGCAGTCCCTTGACACCTCACAGTTTATCTAAACTATGTATCAATTGCTACAGAGATACCTAATTCTTCTCAATTTTAAAGCACAGTAGATCTATGGACACTCTTATCTTTCCAAGTTCTAAGGTTCTATCCCCCACCCCGAACTTGATCGACATTATCTCCAATGGAGTGGAAAAGACAAGAGAGTAATAAAGAGAAAGTAAATACGAGTTGAAGAAAAGAATACACCTAGTGATAATGTACTCCATGTTGAAGGTGATCTAGTGTGATGTTGGCTTGAAAATTCGAAGCCTGAAGGTGGGTATCTCTATTTATTTAATAGAAAGAAAAAAAAATAATTTAAAGAAATTAAGTTGCCTCCTAATAAGTGCTAAGTTTAATGTCTTCAGCCAGACATTTTAGCCTTACTGAGGTTCATACAATATCATAGCCTCCTCTATTTCTTCAGTGGCCAGCTCCAAGAATGGTTTTATTTTTTGACCGTTTACTTTAAAAGTGGTACTATTATTTGGGTTTTCAATTTCAATGGCTCCATATGGAAAAGTTTTCTTGACTGTGTATGGCCCAATCCATTTCGATCTTAATTTTTTTGGAAACAGATGAAGCCTAGAATTATATAGGAGAACTTTTTATCCAAGTTTAAAAGATTTTCTAATAATTGCTTGGTCATGGAATGCCTTAGTTTTTTTCTTATATATTTTAGCATTCTCGTAGGCTTCATTTCTAATTTTCTCAAGTTCATTTATCTATAATTTTTTTTGTTCTCCAGCTACATCTAAATCCATGTTCAACTTCTTGATTGGCCACATTGCCCTATGTTTGAGTTCTACAGGCAAGTGACATGCCTTGCCAAACACAATCCTAAATGGTGATATACCTAAATTGGTCTTGTAAGCTGTGCGGTATGGCCAAAGTGCATCCACTAGCTTCAGTGATCAGTCCTTTCTATTTGTGCTCACTGTCTTCTCTAGGATCTATTTGATTTATTGATTTGAGACCTCAACTTGCCCACTGGTCTGGGGATGATAGGGTGTGGCCAATTTATGGGTAATATGGTACTTCTTCATCAGTGATGCAAAGACTCGATTGCAGAAGTGTGTTCTGTGGTCACTGATGATAGCTCTTAGAATACCAAAATAGGAAAGAATATGTTCCTTAAGAAATTTGACAGTAGTCTTGCTGTCATTGGATCGACATGGCACTACCTCTACCCACTTAGGCATGAAATCCACAGCTACTAGAATATACTCATTCCAAAAGATTTTGGAAATGGACGCATGAAATCAATTTCCTATACATCAAAAATTTCTATAATCAAAATTAGATACATTGGCATCATATCTCTCTTTGTAATCTGGCCTACTTGTTGGCACCTAACACAACTCCTGCAATAGTAATAGGCATCTTTAAATAGGTTAGGCCAATAAAATCCATTTTGGAGCACCTTGGCGGCTATCTTTTTGGCTCCAAAATGACCACCACAAGCTTTGTCATGACAGAACGATAGAATACTTCTAACCTCATGGTCCGGGATACATCTTCTAATGATTTGGTCAGGATATTGTTTGAACAAGTAAGGATCATCCCAAATGAAGTACTTCACTTAGAAAAAGAATTTGTTTTTATCCTGAGTGGTCCAGTGCACGAAGATCTCACTGGTGGCTAAGTAATTGACTATATCAGCATACCATGATTCGACCGTCATGAACATAAGTTGCTCGTCAAATTCTCTAATTGATGGTTCGTCGAAGGGTGCATTTATTAATCGACATAGGTGATCAACTAATAAATTTTTTATTCCTTTTTTATCCTTTATTTCTAAGTCAAATTTTTGGAGCAATAAAATCCATCAGATTAAGCATGCCTTGGCATCCCTCTTTGCTAAGAGGTGTCTGATAGCTGAGTGATTGGTGTACACAATGGTATGCAATCCAATCAAATAGGCTCTAAATTTCTTAAGTGCAAAGATGATGGCCAAGAACTCCTTTTTAGTAGTTGAATAATTAAGCTACGCATCGTTGAGGGTTCTACTGGCATAATAGATGACTCGTGGCAGCTTATTGATTCTCTTCCCTAGAATAGCTCCAATAGAGTGGTCAGACGCATCACAGATGAGTTTGAAGGGCTGAGTCCAATCAGGTGTGTGTACAATTGGGGTTGAAGTAGCTCCTTTTTTAGATGCTCGAAGGATTCAACACATTCAAGAGTAAACTCAAACCTGACTTCCTTCACTAAGAGATTTGTCAGCAAACGGTTTATCTGGCTAAAATTCTTGATGAACCTCCTATAGAAACCAGCATGTCCTAAAAATGAATGAACTTCCTTGACTGATTTAGGTGGTGAAAGATTTGCAATTAGATCTATCTTGGCTTTGTCCACTTTAATGCCTTTCTTTGAGATCACATGGCCAAGAACTATCCCTTGTTTGACCATAAATTGATATTTTTCCCAATTAAGCACTAAGTATTTTTTTTTACATCTTTTTAAGACTAGTCTTAAATGGTGTAAGCATTCAGAAAAAGTGGAGCCAAAAATAAAAAAATCATCCATAAAAATTTTAAGAAACCACTCGATCATGTCCAAAAAGATGCTAATCATGCACCTTTGAAAAGTAGATGGAGCATTATGAAGGAAAAATCTATTTTTCCAGCATAGGATCGTTCAGATCTGATTAGATTTGAAGAAATAATTTAAATTTTTTTTAAAAAAATCTTAATTAGATCTGATACTTCTCATATCTAATCATAGAGATTTGATATTAAAAGTTAAAAATAAAATTAAATCAGATTTAATTTTAAGTACCTGATTTGATAATCTAATTATCCTACGATGATCCTGTTCATTCCTAAGATTTTTTGAAGGAGCCACACATGCACCTGATCTCTACCAATATCTACTTGGACAAGATCTAAATGTTTTCTCCTCATGAATCTCTCCTCCAAAAATTAGATCTAGATCTGATTTGAAAAGCCTTCAAAATGACTTCTGAGGGCAACCTGTTCGTCTCACGAACACCGTCGCATAGATGCTGAATCTTGTGCCAAAAACCTTGGATCTTCAACTCAGATTTATGCCTAACCTTTTAGACATATAGAAGAGAGGAAGAGAGAAGAGAAAGTGGGTGTGGATATTAGAGGGAAGGCTTCTTTGGGTGTAGAAAAAATAAATTACATTGAGGCAATTTCATGACAAGAGTACTTATATAAGACATAGCACCATAAAGAGTCTCTTTTTGGTCAAAAACCTTATTAATTCAACCATTGGGACTCTTGGACCTGATCTCCATGAGAAACCCCATATTCCATTTGGTTTTGATGCCAAAAATCCATTTGGAAGGAGGCGGCATGAAAGGATAAGGAAGAGTCCATGTGCATCCAGGACTCTTCCCTCAAGAGTTTGATCCAAATCAAACTCTATCAAAACCCAATCTAGACATCTCTAAAAATTACAAAATTTTGCACACTCAAAGTGTAACTCATTCCCTATCACATATCCAAAAACTAGAATAAAATAATTTCTAAAAAAATTTCTAAAATTCTCTGATCATGTGATACTCAATTCTCTCAATTGGGTTAACTATTGACCTTAGTCCAATTACACTAGGAATGAATTTAATTTTCATAATTAATTATTGTGAACTTTTGAAGTTATTACCATAAGTGCATGGTGTATAGAGTAGCACGTCCAGTGAGTACAGATTGATCCCATGAGGAAATGGTATTTAAACTATATCTAAACCCCTGCTAAGGTGAGGTCCAATAGGAATGATCACAAGTTAATGAAATATAGAAGAAATAAATAATGTAAAAGCCTAAGGTTTTTGAGTCCACTAGACCAATATTTTAGAAAATCTTTTCTACTGATCTCCCTAATGATATCCTCCAAATTTCTTTCTTTTTATCAACCAATTATGAATTATGAAGAGATTAAAACTCAACTATAATCCATCAAGATTTTACAAGAAAGAAAAGAATAGAATATAAGTATTGTTGAGCCTTCTTTCTTTGCCTTTCTTGCATTGAATTAAATATGAACTATAAAGAGATTGAAACCCAATAATAGTTCATTAAATTCCTTGGCAAGAATTTAAAAAAAAGGAAGGTCTCCTTTTAAAATTAAGATGAGAGATCCTAAGAGAAAATACTTCTAGTCATGGTCTAGCTTCATCGCCAACCCTAAGGGTTTGCTTAACTAGACATTATTTAGATTAAAATTTAAAAATAAATTTAAAAGTAAAAACTAAATTCCTACACTACTAGCTAGAATTCATGTTTCTAATTTTTTAATATATGCAAAAACTTAAACTAGCCTAATAGCAAAAATTTAATTGCATAATTTAAATAGCATGAATATAAACTAACCTAATGCTAGAATTAAAATTAAAATAAAAATTTATTACTAGAAAAATTAAACAATCTTAATGACGTACTATTTAACTCCTAAGCCATTGATAGGGGCTTGGAGTTACAAAAGAAATAAACTAAATAACTCTAGCTTTCTCTCTTTCTGAAGGACAAGAAGAAGGAAGTAGATGGGTTGGAAAGTACTTCTCAAAAAAAAAAATCACTTTCTCTCCTTCTTTTCTCCCCCCACAGAGCGAAGAGTTATTATTTTTTTATAGGCAAAGCAGATCGTGTCGGTCCTGTGTAAAAATAGAGTTGGTTTTCCATCTCAATTTGCTTCAATGACTTCTATTTTCTCAGAGCTATCCACTGGATCATCGCATCGCACCCGCTTCTATTTTCTCAGAGCTATCCATAACTTTCTTCTTTCGGACAACTCAAGCATCTGACAATCAAACAGAAGGGAGGAGCTACGCTGTTGGGAGACAATCCATTTGGACACGAGGATGGGGCATCACGGTGGCATGGAGGAAGATCGAGCGGTTCATTACGAAGTTGGGGGCGACAACCGAATGGGCAAGGAGGCTGCGATCGATCGTCGGGTGGAGAGCTTTCGGGTGGTGCCTGGGAGGTGGTTCCGACGAGCGGCGACGATGAAGGATCTTGACCGTGAGAAATGGAGCTTGGTCATTCGATCGATCGGCTTGGTGAACTTCAATCAACTCTGGCAATCATTGCTTGGTCAGATGTAGAGAAGAAAGGGGAAAGGGCGGCTTTTTTCAACATCTCCAATGGATTCTAATGAGGTGGTGATGGTTGAAACATTGAAAGAAAAGAAACTATTCCTTTCTTGAATTATTTCTGGCGATCGGCAAGGTGGATGGAGGTGAGGTGCTGGCAGCAAGTTTCTGACAACGACGAGAGTAAATGATGATTTTTCGAAGATGATCGAACGGTCGGATTGGCCTATGGCCCATGGCCCTGTTCCATCGACCAATAATCATGGAGGTTGAAGGTTGAAGGTTAGGGATGACTGCTTTGAAATTCATGCAAGAACTGGTCTTCTAACTTTGTTTGACCTCCGATTTTAGTTTTGATCATATCGTTGGAATCCTGGAAGCTTGCTCTTCATGTTGGCACGTACTTTCATTCAAAATACTATAAAAAATATCAATTTTAATTAAATAAGTTAATTTAATATATAAATTAATCCACTTATATTTAATTTTTATGCATTTATCACTCCTCCCAACTTGAATCTTACTCATCCTCGAGTAAAGATAATTTAAGAAAGGCTACCAAAAACTTCTAATATCATACACAAGTGTACTGGACTTAAAGGTTGTTCTCAGATCCTTTTTATAAGTAGAAGATTTCCCATTAGATAGTAGATGAAATAAGTTATTGGGGTATTAATAGCCTCAAGTAAATTAGTGAAGTGCAAACTCCTCATTTCTCAAGGATAGTTCTTGACCAACTTCTACTATTATTTTTGAATCCTCTACTCCATTAGAGTGGTGAGATATTATTTTTACGCAAGTAAGTTTTTCTTATTATTATTATTATTATTATTATTATTATTATTATTATTATTATTTTGAATGTGTAGACCTTGCAATGCCTTAATCTCTTAAGCTTTCTATCTGACTCTTGTAATAAGTTTTCGACCAATGTCTCCCAGACTAGTTGGCCTTAGGGCACTAGGTGTAGAACACCCCTCAAGCTTACTGGCTTGAGTCAGAAAGACTACAGATCAAAGCTGGCTGTATAGCAAAGTTTCTTCACATCTCCACTTTTTGATGCAAGACTCAACGCTTACTTAGGCGACGAGGCCTGGTTACTTGATGAAACAATACTTAAAATTTGCTTTTATTATCTTTTATTTTATTTTATTTTATTTTTTTATTTAATTATTATTATAATAAAGAAAACTTTGCATTTACTAATACCTACACATATCCAAGAAATAGATTCTTCTTTGATGCAAATAGGAGGATTGGAA
>QRFJ01002051.1:31592-102270 GCA_006176705.1 Cocos nucifera | reverse complement strand
GATTTTGGGAAGCAATTGAATGATTTAGATAATCATATCTCATCTGTTGAATCAAAAGAGTTCTGATCCATCGAAAGGAGTTTCGATGATGTCGATGATTAAGATCAAGACATATCCCATTACCATACAAGAACTGAACCTAACTTGGTCACACAAACAAAGGTTTGAATCTGTGATCATCAATTGAACTGACCAGTTCAAATTTGATCTGAAATGAGATTCATTAGGTTCAAGAAAATCATCGCTAGCACTCGCATTGAACCCTAACGTTCTTCTTTTGCTATCATAAAATAAGTGTCCAAACTGAGCCAAAGGGTTTGTGCTCAATCAGGAGGCCTTCATATGGTCTGACTTGGAGATGTCCATGTCAGAAGAGGTTATCTTATGTTTCTAACATTACCTGCATTTTTTGGTCACCTGCATTTCTTGTTCTTTGACTTTGGTCAAAAGTCTACCTTGACTGGTCAAACATTGACCATTGACACTTTGACTTTTGACCACATGTCATGGCAACCTATTGGAGGAACTTGGTTGGGCTGTCCGCCTACCAGACTGGCAAGGAGAAGGGCACACCTACCCTTAAGGCGATGCTGCCCAAGTTGGACGCGCCTAGGAGTCCTTGTTGACAAGGACTCCCATCTCCTTTTTGGATTCCCAATTAGAGTTCTTCTAAAAACCAACTTTTGACTGAGTCATTAGTGCCCTCTAAGGAAGAATCCAGGGAACTCTATTCCACCAATCAGATTAGATATCTGATTTCACAAAGGGTGTGATTCGGTTGGAAGAAAAAGGAGTTAGAGTCATAGCTAGCTATAAATAAGACCCTGTAACCAACTCAGATGATATGAAGATTGAAGCTAAGAGTTTCCATATGCCGCCAAGGCTACCAACTCTCCCCTCCTTCATGCCAAAACCACCTTCTCCCCATGCTCTCCACGTCCAAAGGAGTTTTGGATTTTTGTTAGTGCGATTCAAGCAAGAGAAAGGGGATCAAAAGCAAGAAGGCTGTGCGCTGCAAAAGGACGACTTGCTGATCTTAAAGGAGTTTTGAAGATCCTCCAGATCAGTATCCAGATCTAATTTTTGGAGATGTGATAGAGAAGAAGATGGATCTCCCAGATCAGCCCGAGTGGATACCGGGCTAGAGGCCAGGCAGCTTGCAATGGCTAGATCCAGAACCTCCTCTAACATTACAGTGACATCAAACAGGGTAAAGGTACCAAATTAGGTAAATTAAATTTGATTTAATTTATCCTTATTTATTTTATTTATTAAAATAATATTAATTAGATCTGAAAACATCCCAGAATCTAATTAAAAGGATTCCAAAGGAGAAAATTTTGAAATATATCTCTTGATCTAATCGATCTGAACGAACCTAAGACCGAGTAAATCAGGATTTTCCCTTCAATGATTACCTATCCGAGCTCTCTCCACTATCCGAGGACACCTCTTTGATGAGTGCTCCACCTAAATTACCAAGTCCTTTCTAATGCCCTGCAGTGGCAAAATAAGTAAGATGTACTATCCATGCACTGACCCTGGCTGGACCCTCCTGCTGCACTTACTGCTCCTTCATGCCATCTCGCCTTTGGAGAATTAAATTTCATTGAGGTGACACCCTATCTAATGGACAAAATTCTTCTCCAAGGGATCCCATAGCCGGTATTCCTTAACTTCTTATGGATATCCTAAGAACACCATCTTTCATGATCTGGCATCCAACTTGCTCCGCTCACTAGCATCAATGTGCACAAAAGTTGTGCACCTAAAAACCCTTAAATGGCTCAGCCCAATCTTCCTTCCCAAGCATCTCTCCTCTAGAATACTATCATCTAACTTTGTATGAGGTGATCGATTCATTAGATAATAGGTTGCATCCACTATATCAATCCAGAATGCCTTCGAAAGCCCTACCTACAGCCTCATGCACCGTGCCTTTTCCAAAAGGGTTCTATTAATCCATTCAGCCATCCCATTTTGTTGAGAAGTTTCTTTTACCGAGAAGTATCTTTTGATACAACACTCCTTATAAAATCCTTGGAACTCTTTGCTGGTGTATTCTTCATCATTGTCTGACCGTAGACACTTCAAGTTCTAACCTATCTCCTTCTCCACCTCAGCTTTCCTCACCTTGAACCTAATGAAGATTTTTGATTTCTCCTTCATGAAGTAGACCCATACCTTTCTTGAGAAATCATCTATACAAGTCAAGATGTATCTCACTCTATATCTAGCTAAAAATGGAGCTAGCTCCCATACATCAGTGTGAACCAGTTCTAGTGGGGCTGCACTATAGGCTGAACTGATGACAAACTGTATTATCCTCTATTTATCCATCTGACATGGCTCACATACCTTTATAACACCTCCATCTAGATCTGAAATCAGACTATGTTTGCTCAGCTCCTTCATCCCATGGTCATCCATGTGGCCTAGGCAGTAGTGCCACAATCAATAAGCTTCCTGCTGATTCTGCACTACTATCTCTGATCAGATTTTCAATCACCATAGATCCAACCAATTTTTAAGAGGTGTTTCTCCATCCTCTGCCCCTCCCATCACCATCCAATAGGCACCTTAGAGATATGAGAACTCCACCTAAGCATGATATTGTGAAGCTGCAGTCACTCCACTCCCAGATAGCTAGTGATGAAGATATTATTCTTCAAAATCTGGGACATGCTCCATTTATGGAGAAGTCCATACCATCCCATCAAAACATCCTCACCTAGATGCTTCTAATAACTGCGACTATACATGGGTGAGCATCTCCAAGTGTCACACTCCCTCATCAATCTTGGTGTATGAGACAAACCAAGATCGATTTGGGGTGTAGTGACGCGAATGGCTGAATCCAGGATTCATACATCTGCATATCTTTTGTGACCATCTTGATTACAACCAGGAGGTCACTCCCCCTCACTATCAAGCCACTATACCAGTGCATCAGATTCACTCTTTTCCTCCCTTCTTGTTCTTCATTGCCAGGGCCATATTCTTGCTAAAGTGCTCGATCTCATTGCATTTGTAGCATTTGGCTTCCTTCCTATTCTTGCTCTTTTGAAACTTTGATCATCCCCTTAACTTGCCTCTCTCCTTTGATCTTCTAGGTCTCTCTCCCATGGTCAAGCCCTCCTGGGGAACACCTTTCTTGGTCAACTTCTCCCACTATTCATTGGTTTGCAATATCAAGACAATGTCTTCATACTCCAAGATCTCCTTACCATAGAGCAGCGTCATCACCAATGGATTATAGGATGAGGGCAACGAGCATAATAGAAGCAATGATTTATCTTCTTCCTTCATCTTCACTCCAATATTTAGCAACTCATTGCACATTTGATCGAATTTCTAGATGTATCCCAAGACATCTCCACCTTCCTGCATCCAAAAACTGTACAGTTTTTTTTTCAACATCAATTTGTTGCACATATTCTTATCCATATACATGGTTTGCAACCTCGACCATAAGACTGTTGGGGTACTCTCCTCTAAAATTGAATAGAGTACCACATCCGATAAGCATGCTTTGATCACAGAGCAAGCCTTCTTTTTCAGAGACATCCACTAGCAATCTGACATCCCTTCAGGCTTCTCTTCCAATGCCTGATTCAATTTAGCTTGAACCAGAAGATCTTTCACATGAACTTTTCATATGAAAAAGTTTTCTTTTCTATCAAACTTTTTGAAATTAACATTCATGTTGCTTTCCATGGCTAGATCCAAGCCAAAAAAATGCAACATAGATCCAAAAAATTTGAGAAATACCTTAATAGGACCTTGTCGAATTCATAGCACCTGAAGATCTTCAACTTTCAGGCATCTTCTCCTCCTTCCACACAATCTAGCTCTGATATCACTTGTTTTAAATTATTCCAAGACCTATGGAAACCCTTGTACCAACTACAAACTCTGAGGAAGCAAGTTGGAGATGATAGTAAGAAAGATAAAGATCAGATGATAAGAAGATGAGATGACAGTAGAGTGAGAAAGAGAGAAAGCTAGGGTTTCATGAAGAAAAGAGATTCAATTCATTATCTTTTTCTATAATCTACATATACAAGTATATATATAGACATCCTGAGTCAACACGACTTAGTCCTAAAAAACTTTCCTCGGCTAATCCATACATGAAAATACTCATCCAAGCCCATGTAAACCCATGTCTTGCATGCTCTCATCTTCTAAACTAAAAATTTAGCCCAATATATGAATTAGCCATCTTAAGACTTCTCATACCAAGCCTTAAGATCCCTTGGATTAGATCCAATCCAAGACCAAATAGAAAATCCATCCAGATCTATTCGCCACCATCAAGCTAGCTTAGTTAGAAGTTGAGCCAGCTTGATTGCATCTTTCTGAACCATGTCCTCTGTCTGCCTGAGACAGCCGATCAAGCCAGTCTGACTGTGTGCCAGTCTCTTTATTTTTGCTGATACATCTCCAACCAATCCTAGCCTTTAGGAGCCACCACCTTAACTCCTTCACGATCTCCCAAGACTTATGAGCACCACACTTGCCCTTTTAGGCTTTGCTCGAGAAGGAGCTGCTGGTGGTGGAGGAGACATTGCTAGTGACTGAGAAGTCCACCCATGCTCTGCATGGTGCTTGGAGTGCCATTCACGAATGAGAGGAGGTGTGGGAGATGGGATAGGGCTCCAATTTTTAGAATGTCTCATCCTTCTCCAAGAGGCGACATGCTTCCTGGGTGCCATGGAGACCAGATCACAGAAAAAATTAAGAGAAAACGAGAAAGGATGGTTTAATTTGGATAAAGAGTGGCTTGGAAGCAGTGTCAATTTGAAATAAAAGATGTAGAATGAACAAGGCAATGGGATAGCTTGGGTTATAAAATCCTATCCCAAAAAAGAGGTCGATTCTTCTCAAATTTGAGTTGACTCCAACTGAGGGGTCGACTTCAATAAAATTGGGGTCGACTCCTCACATAACAATTCTAACTTTCTATTCAGCACATGAGTCGACTCCTCTATTTCAAGAGTCGATCCCTTGATAGAGAAATAATTTAAAAAAATTTCAAAAATTTGAATTTGGCTCAAATTGATTGATAATTGATTTTCAATCAAATTTAGGGTCAAGAGTGATATTCAAATTGAATTGGGAGATCAAAAATTAGTCAATTGAGGGTTTAATAAATAATCAAATCAAGAGTATCAAGAAATTGAAATCTAGATAATGGCTCTATCAGTTTTGATTCAACTAAGAAATTTTAAATTCTTAGGGGAAAGCTTAAAATGCATTATGCATCAATCAAGCACTTAATTTTTATGATTGAATGTCTTATCTTCAAGTGCTTAATTCATGCAATTTTTAGAAAAAATTTAATAATTAAGCATTTTATGGGAAAATATCAAAATTTAGTTCAATTTACCACTTTTGCAATCAAATAGATCCACATACAGTCATGCTTCTTTTAATTTAAGTTTTCAAGGAATGAAGTGATATGGGGCTAAAAGATCATGCTGAGTTTGAAAAGAATTTAAGCTCATATCAATTTAAGTATGATGCATGGAAGAAACTAAGTTGATTTTGAATTTGATATAAAATCAATAAATTCAAACATTCGAATGATAAATTATCAACATCAACTATTCTAAATAAATTAAGAAAATATTGATGGTATGATATAGAAAAATGTTTAGCTTTTGCCAAACAACATCACCTATCTATTTTTATTCTTAAGGCATCCATCCATAAGAATTTTTCTCTTTTCATTCTATTGGATCTTTGGTATACCTAAAAAATTATTTACTAAACTTTGGTACCCAAGTCATCTTGGGTCCGTGGGGGTTATATTGACCCCCTAAGTAATTTTGATGATGATCAAACATTAGAGCACATGATTACTAATATTTTTCTTTTAAGTGTTACAAAGATTGAAAGAAAGAGAGCCCTTTGAACAAGATAAGGAAGAAATAAAATGCATTTCATGTTGAGCCCATAAGATAACTTTTGGGAGTTAAATACCATTAAAAAAGACCTTGGGAAGGATTTGAGCTGACTCCAAAAGCTTTAAAGTCAACTCTGAGGTTTTTGGCACACTGGCATCAAACTTGGCATGGTATCGAGGCAACTTGGAATCAACCTAAGTTGACTCCATCCCAAGGGACAAAAACCTTGCTTCTATGCACTAAGACTGAGTCGACTTCAAGATTTTTTGAGTCCACTCGAAAATGCAGGCAAGTCGACTCCAACAAATTTGAGGGGACTCCATCTTGGAGGTCCAAAAATTCCAGAGAGCTACATATCGGGCATTTGAGAGCGAGATGACTCATGGAGTGGCTGAGGAGAATTGAAGAGTAGCCGAGTCAACTTGAAATCAACCGAGTCAACTTGAAACATGCTGACAACCTTTAACAACTAGTGGTCATTTTTCTTCCCAATGGCTAGTTTTCATCTCCAATGATCAGAATCAGCTATTTTTGGGCTTCAACCACTTCAAACTTAGTGAAAATGCTCTAGATATAAAAGAGAATCAAAAGAAATATTTAAATAGCACTATTCATTGAGAGAATATACGAAAAATTTAGCATTTATTGAAAATAAGAGAGCACACCTACTTTCAATCATCAACCTCTCGATCTTTATGAGTATTGAAGAGTTCTAAGAGCATATTAGCAAGATTGAAGAGATACCATCAAGCTTAACAACAACTAATCTGCTCATCAAAGGAGCTTCATTTGTTGTAAAACTTCTGTTCTTAGTTGATTACTATAAGACTGAGTCGACTTCAAAATTTTTTGAGTCCACTCGAAAATGCAGGCAAGTCGACTCCACCAAATTCGAGGGGACTCCATCTTGGAGGTTCAAAAATTCCAGAGAGCTACATATCGGGCATTTGAGAGCGAGATGACTCATGGAGTGGCTGAGGAGAATTGAAGAGTAGCCGAGTCAACTTGAAATCAACCGAGTCAACTTGAAACATGCTGACAACCTTTAACAACTAGTGGTCATTTTTCTTCCCAATGGCTAGTTTTCATCTCCAATGATCAGAATCAGCTATTTTTGGGCTTCAACCACTTCAAACTTAGTGAAAATGCTCTAGATATAAAAGAGAATCAAAAGAAATATTTAAATAGCACTATTCATTGAGAGAATATAAGAAAAATTTAGCATTTATTGAAAATAAGAGAGCACACCTACTTTCAATCATCAACCTCTCGATCTTTGTGAGTATTGAAGAGTTCTCTAAGAGCATTAATTGCAAGCATTGAAGAAGATAACCATCAAGCTTTAACAACAACTAATCTGCTCATCAAAGGAGCTTCATTTGTTGTAAAACTTCTATTCTTAGTTGATTACTATAATTAGTTTCTGTAGGGGCTGAAACTAAGGAAAAGGATTAACCCACCCCTAAAATTGGATTGTGTAGCCTTGGTTAAGGCATATAAAGATTATGGTTGGTGAACCTAGGATAAAACCAACTAAGTTTGTGGATAGTCAGCTTGGTAAAACTATCAAGCTATAATCCTAAGGGATTGTAGTGAGATTCTCAAGAGGCTTGCTTGGAGAGTGGACAGAGGTGCTGAGTGTCCACCGAACTACTATAAAAGATTGTATCTTGTGTGTGATTGCTTTTCTTTTGCTTGCATCTCTCACTTAGTTCTCACTGCACCATCACATAGCAATTAACCTATTCAATTCAACACATATGTATTTTAAGTCTTAAAAATCCAATTCACCCTCCTACTTTTGGGTTGTCTAGCTAGGCAATAATTGGTATCAAAGCCTTGGTTCTCTGCTAATTATCAATCTAAAAATCTAAAGACAAAAATCATGACAACCCAAATTGAAGGATCACTTGCCGAAGGGCAATCCAAAAATAGGTCACTATTTTTCAATGGATCGAATTATACCTATTGAAAAGCTCATATGCACATTTTTATACAAGCCCTTGACTATGACATATAGAATATTATTATAAATGGGCCACACACACCAACAATCATTGTGGATGGTATTTTCTCTCCCAATCTAGAAAAGGATTGGGATGAAATGGATAAAAAATTTGTCCAACTAAATGCTAAGGCAATGAATGTCCTTTATTCTTCCTTTGATGCAAATGAGTTTAATCAAATTTTCACATATAATTCTTCAAAAAAAATTTGGCATAGACTTGAGGTCATGCATGAAAGGACCAATCAAGCTGATAAGAGCACGATGTTGTCGTTAGAAAATCATATTTATTAGTTTAATTTTAGCTTCCTAAAATAATTAAAAATATACAAAAAATAGTGAATTGAGTTAAATCTATAGAGAAGGCAGTATTTTAGTTTTTAAATTTTTAATTTTTATAATTTAAAAAAGTTTTAAAATAAAATTAAAGTTAGAAAATATAATTATAAATAAAAAATAAAAATTAAATGATGTAAAAAGTTAAACTTGGTACTAAGATCTACTAGTTAGATCTTAACATCTACTTATAATAAAATAAAAGAGTAATAACTAAATTTAAAATAAAAAAAAGTGAATGAAATTTGAATAGCTAGAAAATAAAATTTATATTAATTAAAATTTGATTCAAAATTTAAAAACATGAAATTAAAAAGATAAGAAAAATAGATAAAAAAAATTAAAAGTAGTTGATCTTGATCTTGGATCGGTGTTGGCGTTGAGATGGTGTAGAAGTCAACTCTTTCTCTCGACACCGTCTGCCTCGAAGCAACCTTGATTCTAAGCATGGCTCTAACCTATACCATCATTTTCCCATGATCGAAGACAACTTGATTTGATGGCCTGGAGTTCTATTTATAGAGTGTTGGAGGGTGAAAGGAAATTCTGATTTTCTAGGTCAGATTCATTTATATCTGATTGGATTAAGAGAGATATTTCAAAAATTTCTCTTATAAACCTAGATTAGATCTAAAATATTTTGGATCTAATTTTATAGATCTAATAAATAAAAATAAAAATAAATTAAATTTGATTTAATTTATACCTTGATGTTAGGTAATCAGATTACCCTTTGATGATCCTGCTGTTTGCTTGAGGTTCTGGATCTAGCCACGCAAGCACCTGGCCTCTACCGGTATCCACTCGGACTGGATCTGGAGATCTTCTCCTTCTTTATCACCTCCCCAAAAATCAGATCTGGATCTGATCTGGAGGATCTTCAAAACTCCTTTTGAAGATCAGCAGTCGTCCTTTGCAGCAGCGCAGCCTTCTTGCTTTTGATCGCCTTTCTCTTGCTTGAATCGCACCAACAAAAATCCAAAACTCCTTTTGGACGTGGAGAGCAAGGGGAGAAGGTGGTTTGGCATGGAGAAGGAGGGGAGAGGTAGCCTTGGGGCATATGGAAACTCTTAGCTTCAATCTCATATCAATCTGAGTTGGGTACAGGGTCTTATTTATAGACTAGCTATGATCCAACTCCTCTTCTTCCCAACCAATCACAACCCTTTGTGAAATCAGATCTAAATCTGATTGGTGGGAATAGAGTCCCCTGGATTCTTCCTTAGAGGGCACCTAAGACCAGTCAAAGTTGGTTCTTAGAACTCTAATTGGAATCCAAAAAGGAGATGGAGTCCTTGTCCAACAAGGACTCCTAGGCGCGTCCAACTTGGGCTCACGCCTAGGGTTGGCGTGCGCCCTTCTCCTTGCCAGGTTCTGGTAGGGGACAGGCCCCCACCAGCTCTCCAATAGGTGCATGACATGTGGTCAAAAGTCAAAGTGTCAATGGTCAACGTTTGACCAGTCAAAGGTAGACTTTTGACCAAAGTCAAAGAACAAGAAATGGCAGGTGACCAAAAATGGCAGGTAATGTCTTACAAAATAAGACAACCTTTCTGACTTGGACAACCTCCAGTCAGACCATATGAAGGCCTCTGATTGAGCACAAACTCCTTTGGCTCAGTCAGGACAACTTATTTAATGATAGCAAAAGAAGAACGTTAGGTTCAATCGAGTGCTAGCATGATTTCCTTGAACCTAATTGAATCTCATTCAGATCAATTGAACTGGATCAGTTCAATTGATGATCACCAGATTCAAACCCTTGTTTGTGTGACCAGTTAGGTTCAGTTCTGTATGGTAATGGGATATGTCGCGATCTCTATCATCGACATCATTGAAACTCCTTTCGATGGATCAGAACTCTTCTGATTCAGACAACTAGAATGATCGATCATCTAAATCATTCTAATTGCTCCCAAAATCCATCAGTGACACCTAGCAGTATATAGTGACAATCCATCAAAACTAAAATTGAACCTCTTGGTGCAACTACCTGTGTGATTAAGTTCTTCTATCTTGAGCCTCTGTCAGATTAGGGTTAAGGTGAACTCGTCAAATCCTAATTTTTATCATATGATTTAACCATTCGATTCAAGTTCGATATGAAAACCTTAATGGAAACTCTTTCTATTATTTCACTCTACCATGGCCATGGGCTTATGGACTTGATTCTCATGATCCTCAAAGGATTGTTCCTCATCCACCGAGGTAGATAGATTCCTTCTTGGTGCAGTCCAATTTCTACAATGAGCATGCTATAACCAATATACACCTCAGAATTCCGAATAGCTAGGAGACCAAGTCATGGTGTAGTCAAACTATAACACCATCAAGGTGAACTGCCGATGAACCTCAGGTGAAAGAACTAGACACACCACTGTAGCTTCGAGTCAGTCATCAATGAGAAGGTAGACTTCCTTATGACCGCTTGAGGTGGTCATGCTCAGTACCCTCATTCTCTAATGAGTACCTATACTCTCACTCCAATGTCTGTACACCATAGACTCAAGACTCATCTACTATAAAGAAGTGATTGTACACCAACCTTCCAGATCAATCACCATCCTCATGATGATCCTACAGTCGGGAGCATTTTATGAGTTAATAATGAAAATTCATGTCTTAAATTTTCAACACTTGAAAATATGAATTATCATTACCATTAACTCAAGGGATGTATCATAGACACTAAATACACATTTATGATAGAAAATAAACCATTTTATTATTTATAGTCAAAATTATAATTCTGCTCCAAGAAGTGTATTACAAGTGTCAGCCAATTCTGACTTCTAGGGCACACATATCTAACAAACTCCCACTTGACCTAAAGCCAATTGGCTACAAATCTAAGTCTCATCTTCTCAAGGTGGGCTTTGATCTTCTATTGGCCCAACAAATTTGTAAGTGGGTCTGCCGCATTATCGGCAGAGTCGACTCTCTTGATCTCGACGTAACCTTTCTCGAGGTAATTACGGATGTAGTGGTATCGCCACTCGATGTGCTTGGATTTTTGGTGAGACCTTGACTCTTTAGCTAAAGCTATGGTTCCATTATTGTCGCAGTATAGAGGAATGACATCTGATGGCATCACTCCTATTTTTGTGGCAAACTTTTTGTACCAAAATGCCTCATTCGTAGCTTCTGATGCAGTAATGTATTCTGCTTCCATGGTGGAATCTGCTATCATAGTTTGCTTGAAACTCTTTCAACTAATAACACCATAATTACACATAAACAGACTTTCAGATGTCGACTTTCGATCATCTACATTGGACATAAAATCCAAGTCTGTATATCCTTGGAATTGGAGTTTTTCATTACCAAAGTCCAACAACATATCCTTAGTTTTTCTTAAGTACTTAAGGATACATTTCACAGAAGTCCAGTGTTCTTCATCTGAATTCGACTGATATCTGCTCGTGACACTCACAGCATGGGTTATATCAGGTCGTGTACATAACATGGCATACATGAGGCTCCCTATTGCTGAAGCATAAGGGATCTTGCTTATGCGTTTTATTTCCTCAGGTGTGCTAGGGAACATCTTCTTGGAAAGATAAATGCCATGTCTGAAGGGTACCAAACCCCTCTTAGAGTTTTTCATGCTAAACCTCTTTAGCACTTCCTCTATGTACATCTTCTGTGAAAGTCCTAGCATCCTATTTGGTCTATCTCTATAGATCTTAATTTCTAGAATAAATGATGCTTCACCTAGGTCTTTCATAGAGAATTCTTTGGATAACCACATTTTAACTATGGTCAACATGGGAATATCATTTCCAATAAGGAGGATATCATCCACGTACAATACGAGGAAGACAACAGCACTCCCATTGACCTTTTTGAAGACACATGGCTCCTCCTCATTTTTGATGAAACCAAATAATTTGATCATATCATTAAAATGAGTATTCCAG
This sequence comes from Cocos nucifera, assembly GCA_006176705.1. NCBI lineage: Eukaryota > Viridiplantae > Streptophyta > Magnoliopsida > Arecales > Arecaceae > Cocos > Cocos nucifera. The sequence continues at coordinate 90,097 of QRFJ01002051.1, read as the reverse complement.
CTTCGAGATGCTTGCTTATGTCCATATATGGATCTTTGCAACTTACATACCTTGTGATCAGCATCACTGGATGTGAAACCTAGCGGCTATTCCATATAGATATTTTTCTCAAGATATCCATTTAAGAATGCCGTTTTCACGTCTATTTGCCATATTTCATAATCAAAATAGGCTGCAATAGCAAGCAATATGCAGATGGATTTGAGCATAGTTACTAACAAAAAAGTATCCTGATATTCAATGCCTTCGTACTGACTATAATCTTTTGCTACTAATGTAGTTTTGAATATCTCCATATTTCAATCTGCACCAATCTTTCTCTTGTAGATCCATTTATACCCAATAGGTACTATACCTTTTGGTGGATCTACCAAGGTCCAAACTTGGTTTGTGTGCATCGAGTCAATTTCTGACTTCATTATCTCTAGCCATTTCTCAGAGTCGATATCCGATATCGCCTTGTTATAGATTTTAGGATCATCACCAATAACCTCATTACCTATGAGGAACATTTCCTCTATTTTCTCTAAAAGGGTACCTAAGTACCACTCAGGGGGATGGAAAATCCTTTTTGATCTACGAGGTGGAGGAGGTAGTGATTGTATTGGCTCAACCTGATTTGGTTTCAGCTGGTCCTTAGCTCATTGTTCTTGTGAGACTTTCTCATTGAGCTTGATCTACTTTCCAATGCCGCCATCTTGAATAAACTATTTTAAAAGAAAGATGGCATGTCGACTCACAATCACATTATGATCTTCTGGAATGTAGAGATAATATCCTAATGATTCTTTAGGATATCCTATAAATTGAGCTCTAAAGGATCTGAAGTCTAACTTGTCTACTTCTTATCTTTTGATATGAGCTGGACAATCCTAAATTCTGAGATGACTCGGACTTGGTTTCTTACCATGCCATATCTCATACAGTGTGGTAGGAATGGTTTTAGAAGGAATCCTATTCAGTAAATATGTTGCAGTAAACAAAGAGTATCTCCAAAGAAGATCAGGAAGGTCTATGAAGCTTATCATGGATCGGACCATATCTAATAGGGTTCGATTCCTCCGTTCTGAAATCCCATTGAGTTGAGGTATTTCAAGTGGAGTCCATTGAGAGACTATGCCATTTTTCTTAAGATAGTTCAAAAATTTCTGACTAAGGTATTCACCTCCTCGATCTGATCGAAGAACCTTAATGGATTTTTCAATTTATTTTTCTACTTCATGTCTGAATTCCTTGAACTTTTTAAAAGCTTCAAACTTGTGTCTCATAAGATACACATATCCATACCTAAATAGATCATCGATAAAGGTAATGCAGTAGACCAAATTGCCTCTAGCCGGCATATCAAATGGACCACACACATCAGTATGTACTTGGGCAAGAAGATCTGTGGCCCTTTCCCCATGTTCTATAAAAGGGAGTTTAGTCATTTTGCCATGAAGATAAGATTCACAAATTGGATATGACTCGAAAGTCAATGGACTCAATAGCCCAATTTTCTTCAATTTGTTAACCCTATCTTCTGCTATATGACCTAGTCTTAGGTGCCATAGATACCTATCATTTGGACTATGCCTAGGTCATTTCATGGCATTCACATTTTGCTTGATATTAAAAATAGATACATCAATATGTAACTGATAAAGATCGTTAATAAGGAAACCACTTGCAATTTTATTTCTTTCATAAAGAATGTTACAATGGTCCTTAAGAAAACTAATTACATAGCCTTCTAGTGCTAGGCATGAAATAGAAATCAAATTTCTGCTTGCTGCAGGCACATAATAACAATCTTTTAAAACTAAGTCTAAACCAGATGGTAGTCAAAGAGGATATGTTCCCACTTCCATGACAGCAACTCTTGCTCCATTTTCGACGTGTAGGATCATCTCACCATCCCTCAGCCTCCTGCTATCCTCAAGACCCTACATGAAAGTGCAAAAATGAGCACTAGAGCTAAAGTCAAGCACCCAACTGGATGCAGAAGAAATCGTAAGATTGGACTCAATAATGAGCATACCTCCAGAAGAACCTGCCTCCTTCTTATTCTTCAGGATGGCTAGGTAAATAAGGCAGTTTCACTTCTATTGGTCGTCATTGTTGTAATGATAATACTTTCCTTTATCAGCGACCTTCTTCTTCAGCTCTGTCTTTTTCTTCTTTCCTCCTTCTAGCTTCTGCTTTTTCACAGACTTCTTCTTTCCAAAAGATATTTTCTTGAAAGAAGTCTATTCCATAGTAAGCACTGAGTCTTTAGAACCTTTCATGGAAAGCTCAGCAGTAACCAACATATTCATAAGTTTGGCCAGGGAATTTTGAAGTTTATGCATATGGTAGTTCAAGATGAACTGCCCATATACATCAGTTAAGGATTATAGAATTATATCATTTTACAAATCTAGGTCTAACTTCACTGCAAGCTTCTCAAGCTCTTTCAAGTCCTTGATCATCATCAGATAATGATCTTGGACTGACTGCTCATCATGCATTTTAGCCTTGAACAGTCGTTTAGTGACTTGACACTTCGCTGTGCAACTCTATTCACCAAACATTTCTTATAGGTGAGCCAACATTTAGCAAGCAGTCTTGATATCTTCATGTTGGCGCTGAAGCTCATCAGACATCGAGCCTAACATGTAGTATCTAGCCTTGTTATCTTCGTTTCTCCACTTTTCAAGAGACACTCTCTGTTCAGCGGATGGACGAGCTGATAAGGTGGGAGGGTCCTGGTTCAATACATGAGTTAACTTCTCAAAATCCAAAATAATTTTGAAGTTTTGGAGCCAATCCTTGTAATTGAGTTCGGTCAGTCTATGGGTGTCTAGGATATGTACTACTAGGTTGGATGCATACATTTTTCTATAGAGAGTTAAAGTTTCTAGTTAGATATTATAATTAGGACTTGACTAATTTATTTAAGGGTTTTATTTTTAAATAAATTAGCTTTCACTATTTTCTCGGATCCCTACACTCCCTCTGTAGAGATGCAAAAATCTCTATGATTAATGATTTCTAGTGGGTGGTGCGGTCTCACCAACTGACTCATCACCTCACCTAACAGTTATTGATGATGGGTTAGCCAATGAGTGAACAACTCTTGTTCAATGATTCTTTAATCATGGTGCACCCAAACTTGATCTCTAATTCATGAATCTCATCGTGCCCAAAATATTGATCCACTCCTTAGTTAAGTCAGACCCACCATTTGCAGAGATTGGATTCCTAATTGAGTCTCTCACCGTATGTCCAGAATATTGAGCCCAATCCATCCTCCAGCCTGTAGCATCCAATGCCTAATAGACATGGTTGCATCTTTTTGGTGCAACTGAGCCACTGTAACCAACCGAGAATAATCAATCCTGGAAAGGGCCCGCACATCTACAATGGTGGAAGACCTTAGACTTAATCTTTTCTTAGGGAGATTTGATTTAGGTCTCATTAAACTAGACTTGACATAGTCATAACCATTATGACTAACCTAGTGGCATGGGTTAGCTCGGATTATTGACCACCTCAGATCAGAACTGAGTCAACAAATATGGCCAGGTAAGTGAGACCGGTGGAAGGGATATGCCATTAACTCGACAAGAATGCATTCAAGTCGAGTAGCTTCCAATTAAAAATCAGTCGGTCGTATCTGCCAAACTTACCTTAGACACCAAATTGTTGAGCCAGAACCAATCGGATTAGCCTACAATCCTAGACTCTAACCACTGAGCCTAATTAGGTCTTAGCTTGATCAATCACTTATGTGACTCGATCTTGACCCAGACTTAATCCTATTAGGCTGGTCAATTTAAGCACTATTGATCCCATCTAACCAACTCTTGATTCGATTTGATCAACCGCTTAGACCTAATTGAGCTACCCAAGTCCGAACCCAATATTATGAATATGTCTTAGATCTAAAATTTTTAATTTTAGACCTAATTAATATTTCATAATCTTAATTCTTATTTAAGTTTAGGATTTATAAACAAAACATGTATATTAAATCCTAGGATTTTAGGATCTAGGGTTTTGCAGAAAGTTAGTTCTTGATTTTTGATTAAGGACGAACGCACAGCACTCCTACACATCATAAGAACATCCCATCGAATGGGAGGATAGGGCATTTAAATCCTACTTTATTCTTATGATCGAATGGCCAAAGGAAATATCTTAATCAGAAACATACAAAACTACAAAACTAGTTAGATCTACATCATACATCTCATATACAAAAATTAATCTAACTATAAACATATTTTGCATACATCTTATGTATCATATCATGCATGTTTTTAGATCTAAATTATCTCATAATTATCTAAAAAATTAGGTTTAAATTGATCACATCAAAATAAATTCTAATCTACATAATTATGTAGAACTATTCTACAACTAGTCTAAACATGCATTCATCATATCTCATATGATCCAAAAATTAAATAATTTTATTTTCTATTTTTCTGATCTTATTATAATAATTATAATATCAAAAAATAATAAATAAATAGATCTAAAATCATAACATAATCAGATTAAATTATGAACATGCAAGACTATGTATAGAACAGTTCTATTTTACAACTAGTCATGCAACTTGTAAAACTTAGATCTAAATTATCTAATTTTAATTTTTTTGACTTGAGATCTAATCACATCTCATGTGAGATCTAAAATATCTTATTTAATAAATTAAAAATAAATTTAAAATAGATTTAAATAATATTTAGAACCTGACTCTGATACCAGTTGAAGAAAAATCCTGATTTCTTGGGTCAAGTTCGTTCAGATCTGATTGGATTAAGAGAGATATTTTAAATATTCTTATAAACCCAGATTAGATTTGAAATATTTTAGATCTAATTTTATAGATATAATAAATAAAAATAAAAATAAATTAAATTTGATTAAATTTATACCTTGATGTTGGGTAATCAGATTATCTTTTGATGATCCTGCTGTTTGCCTGAGGTTCTAGATCTAGCCACGCAAGCACCAAGCCTCTACTGGTATCCACTCGGACTGGATCTAGAGATCCTCTCCTTTATGATCACTCTAAATTTTAGATCTGAATCTGATTTGGAGGATTTTCAAATCTCCTTTCGAAGATCTGCAGTCCTCTTTATAGCAGTGCTGCCTTCTTCCTTTCTCGTCACCTTTCTTTTGCCTGGATCACACCAAACTGGAGCCCAAAATTCCTTGGGCATGGAGAAAAGAGAGAGGACCAGAAGTTAGCATGGAGGAGGAAGTGGGGCAGCCTTGGGGCACGGTCTAAGAGAGAACTCTATAAAAGTTAGGCGCAGACAGGGTTTATATAGACCCTACTGCACCATGCAGTGCCACATCATCTCAGCCAATCATGTTGCTTCATGCAATCAGATCTAAATCTGATTGGTGCGATGACATCACCTGATACAATTAGATGAAAGCTTCCTTAATTCATCCTTAGATAGCACCTAAGACTGATCAAAGTCTATTCCTAGGCGCCACCTAAGTAGAATCCAAGAAGCAACCTAGAGTCCCATCCGTATGGGACTCTAGGCATCCCTATCCATGGGCGCACGTCTCCCTAGGCGTGCACCTCCTCCTTTCTAATTTATAGTAAGGGGGCAAGCCCCTATCTACTCTCCTATGGGTGCATGACACATGGGCAGATGTCTAAGTGTCAAAGGTCAACGTTTGACCAAAGTCAAAGACAAGAATTAGCAGGTGACGAAAAATGGCAGGTGTTATCTCAAATTTATCTCATAAATTAAGACAATCCTTTTTTGATCTAGACAAGCTCCAGTCAGACCAAGTAAAGGTACTTGAGTGAGCACAAACATATTTAGCTTAGTTGAGACAACTTTTAATGATAGTAGAAGGAGAATGTTAGGCTCAATCATGTGCTAGCACGATTTCCTTGAACCTAATTAAATTTTATTCAAATCAATTAAATTGGATTAGTCCAATTGATGATATCCAGATCCAAATTCTTGTTTGTATGATCCAGTTAGGTTCAGTTCTATATGGTAATGGGATATATCGTGATCTCTATCATCGACATCATTGAAACTTCTTTCGATGGATCAGAACTCTTCTGATTCAGACAACTAAAATGATCGATCATCTAAATCATTCTAATTGCTCCCAAAATCCAGTAGTGATACCTAGTAGTATATAGTGGCAATCCATCAAAACTAAAAATAAACCTCTTGGTGTAGCTACCAGTGTGATTAAATTCTTCTATCTTGAGCTCCAATTAGATTAGGGTTAAGGTGAACTCGTCAAACCCTAATTTCTGTCATATGATTTAACCATTCGATTCAAGTTCGATGTGACAACCTTTATAGAAACTCTTTCTATTATTTCACTCTACAATGGCCATAGGCTTATGGATTTGATTCTCATGATCCTCGTTGGGCTGCTCCTCTTCCATCGATGTAGATAGATTCCTTCTTAGTGCAATCCAATTCCTACAATGAGCATGCTATAGCCAACATACACCTCAGGATTCCTAATGGCTAGGAGACTGAGTCATGGTGTAGTCAAACTATAACACCCTCAAGGTGAACTGCCGATGTACTTTAGGTCAAAGAACTAGATACACCACTGCAGCTTCGAGTCAGTCATTGACGAGAAGGTAGACTTCCTTATGACTGCTCGAGGTGGTCACGCTCAGTGCCCTCGTTCTTTAATGAGTACCTGTACTCTCGCTCTGGTGTCTTTACACCATAGACTCAAGACTCATCTACTATAAAGAAGCGATTGTACACCAACCTTTTGGATTAATCACCATTCTCATGATGATCCTATGGTCGAAAGCATTTTATGAGTTAATAACAAAAATTCATATCTTAAATTTTCAACTCTTGAAAATATAAATTATCATTACCATTAACTCAAGGGATGTATCACAGACACTAAATACATATTTGCGATAGAAAATAATCCATTTTATTATTTATAGTCAATGTTATAATTTTGCCCCTAGAAGTGTATTACAAGTGTCAGCCAATTCTGGCTTCTAGGGCACACATATCTAATAGCCTAGATCTACTCGGGTAAAATTCAGGCCATTAGATTGCATTCATCAGGAGAATTTCGATCTTTGGATTAATGCTGGGTGATTAGATCATCGTCAGGAGCTCTATCGGCTGTTCGATCATCACCTGGAGTGCTTGAAACTATTCGATCACATGCTGGGGAGCTGATGGAAACTGAATCAAGGTAGGAAAAGTCCACCACCATACGATCTTCACCGACAGCGACCACAACAATCGAATGGCGAACACTATGCCCATACACCATGTAGACTGGCTACACCGAAAGCTTGGACCAATCACCACACACCTTTTGCATGTGAAATTATCATTTTGATCTATAAGCCATGTGAGAATTTCTATAAACCCTTTAAGGGTCTTGGTCCACCACATGTCAGCCTATGATTGGGTGCGTTCTACTCAATTGATGGTCTATGCTTGAATTTATGGACCGATGGCTGGCTTCTATGGCTAAGTCAACTTAGACGATGCGAAGGCTGAGCTGGATTGTGTCAGCTAAGCTGCTTTTAGTACCTTGGCTAAGCATGCCGGCTTGGTTGGATGAGTCGGCTAAGCTATTTCATTTTTCTTTAATTTTTTTCTTTTTATCTTTGAAAATTCATATCGAGTCCATTTTAACTCCAATTTGCTCCAAACTTATTTCATTGTGACCAAAAAAATGATTTCTATTTATTGATAAATATATTTTCTAAAATAAATTAATAAAATATTTATTTATTAAAAATAAATATAAATTAATTAATAAATTATTATTTTTATTAGTATTCTTATAATACTTATCACACCCCCTTGTTTAACCTTTGCTCATCCTCAAGTAAAGAAAAAGTTTAGTTTTAGATACCTTTTAAGCTTTAAAATTTCAAATTTTATCCAGGTAATTTTTTAAAATGGCTATTGATGTTTACTAGAGCATAAGTAAGGTATGTCATTGGAGTATTAATACTTAATAATTTTAAAATTAAATGAAGAACTTTAAATTTTTCTAATTTTTTTCTAAATTATTCTATTTTTATCTCTGAATCATTTACACTTTCATATAGGCAAGTGTATTGTTACTTCCACCCTTCATTTATTGGATTTTTTTTATTTTCATATTGTCCACTTTTTGATGTGAATATCATTGCTTATTTAGGTAATAGGATTCGGTTACTCAATAAAAAATTTATATTTCTTTTTTATGTTGTACCACTATTGAGTGCCTTAACTTCTTAAGTTTTCTATTTGATCTATGTAGTGACTCTTGGGGCAATGACTCCCAAACCAATTGACTTTAGAGCACTAAGTATAAAATACCTCTTGGGCTTACTGTCTCGAATCAAATAGGCTATGAGTTAAGACTAACTTTACAATGAGCTTCTCCATCATTTCTATCTTTTGTTGCAAAACTCAATAGTTGCTTAGACAAAGAGGTCCGATTACTCAGTGAGAAGTATATGAAAACTATTTTATTTTAAGAATGATTTTTTTTATATATAAAGAAATGTATAGTTATCCTACACAAGCCTATAAAAAGTAGACTTTTCTTTAATGTTGATAGAAAAAATCATAATTACTCAAAAAAAATTATTTTTATTTTAGACTTAACTATTGGATTTTCTTAATACTTTATCCCTCAATAGCTCATAAATTCTCTGATCTATGCATCAATTTTTTTTTAAAAAAATTTTTAGTTCAACTTGATTTTTAAGCATAATCGGATGTCTAAATGCTAAATACTAACTTCTTTATGGACTTTCAAAATTTTAAAATTTTATTATTCTTTCTCCCAACTTAATCGATATTGTCATCAATAGAGAAAAAAATAAAGGATGTAATAAAGAATAGAAAAGAATACACCTGACTCAATTATTTATATGGTCTAGCATGGTTCTTTAAAAATTTGGGCTCTCCCTCCAACTTATTCAAAATGATCTAAAAAAAATAATTAAAAAAATAAATTAGATAAAAAAAATTAAATATTGGGTCGCCTCCCAACAAGCACTAAGTTTACTGTATTTAGCTAAACACAATATAGCTTACTTATCTTGTGTTAAATACTAGATTGACAAATTTTAATGATTTTGGATTGCCAATCCTAGAAAGATAGTTTGTGATCTCATTATTGATGTATTCATTTTTAATTATGGGAATATAGTTTGTGACCCTATTCTCAGATCCTTGTTTATTAATAATTTCTTCTATTTGTTCTTCTAAAATACTCATGAATTGAGTTTTTGGATTAGGAGTTGAGTTTAATGCAATGCATACTGGAATGGTGACTAGAGGCAGCTTTAATTCTAAAGATAAATTAATATGATCTTGTTTAAATAACTTCATTGATACTTTATTACATGCCTCTTGATTTTTATAAGAAGAACCAGCTTCTAGGGCCGAAGAAAATAGGACTTTAGGTTTATAGATATCAAGTAAATTATTTGTTCTCTTCTTTTCTGTATCTATCTCATTCATATTGGAACCAACATCAGTACCAATTCTAGGCTCAGGTTCTTCTATATGACTAGTCTCAGTACTAATCTTTTTTTCTAAATTTTTAATTTAGCTAGCATTAATACTAGTCTCTCTCACCTAGTCTTGATATGAGTCCAAAAAAATTTTATAACTTTTAAGTTCAGAAATTACTTTGGCATTCTCTAATTGGGGATTCTTAAGTAAAACACTAGATTGACAATTAGGTCCAGATGGTTGATGGACATTAGATGGGTTGTTTATAAAAATCAATTGATTTAGCAATTAACGTAGTTCTCTCTTCATATTAGACTCAGCTAATTATCCTATTTGTACCTTAGTCTGGCAATGGATTCCTGTTGAGTCAAAATTAATTGTTGAAGTTAGTTAAATCTATCATCAGTTAGATTGGTCTATTGAGGAGGTAGGTATGATGCTGATTAAAATATGATGGCTGGGTAGATTAGCTTGGCTGACCACTATAATAGGCATACTTTTGATATTGGATCTGAGCCTAAGTTAGTTAGGGTATCCAAGAATAATTAGAGTGGTTCCTCCAATCTAGGTTATATGAATTTGAAAAAGGATCATTAACTGGCTTGGAGTAGTCTTGAGCAGCTCGAACTTATTCTTGGATAAAGGATAGAAATTATGCAGCCATAGGACATTCACTCACACGATGGATTAGGCTAGCACAAATAGAATAAATCTCTTGATAATTAGAGGGTGATGTGTATTGTGTAGGTGATTGATTAAGGATTAGGAGTTGATCTAATTTTCGAGCAAGAAAGTCCACTTTATTTATCAGGTTCAAATCAGCCTTAGAACTAGATTCTAAATGTTTAAATTCATGGATTCCTACCCACTTTTGATAGAAAGATATTGAAGCATGGTTAATGGAGTTTTCACTCAAGTTTTCAAATAAGGCATAGGCTTTATCCTCACTTTTATTCATGAATGCACCTTCACAAGATGCATTTACCATTTATCTATAATGATCTCCTAAACCCTTATAGAAAGTTTGAACAATTTTCCATTTAGATAGACCATGGTATGGGCATTTTCTAAGAAATTTTTTAAGTTTCTCCCATGACTCGTGAATTTATTCTGCTAGAAGCTAAGCAATTTAGTGATAGCTCACCTCATAGTGTTGGTTCGACCTATGGAATAAAATTTCTTAAGAAATTTACTTTGCAATTTAGTCCAGGTTTTGAGTGGTCTCTTTATTATACCAAGCCAGTGCTTGGCTTTATCTTTTAAAGGAAAAAGAAATAAAATCAGTCTAAGGGCATCATTGAAGGAAAAAACCTATTTTCTGGATCAAGTTCGTTCAGATATAATTGGATCAGGAGGGATATTTCAAAAACTTTTTCTTTAAGATCCAAATCAAATCTGAGAGTCCTCAAATCTAATTTTATTAATCTGATAATAAAATTAAAAATAAAAATTAAATATAATTTAATTATGCCTTTATTTTGGGTAATCCAATTATCCTGTGATGATCCCGATGTTTGCCTGAGGTTCTGGATGTAGCCACGCAAGTGCCTGGCCTCTACCAGAATCCACTCAGGTAGGATCTGAAGATCTTCTCCTTCTCAATTAATCCTTCAAAAATTAGATCTAGATTTGATCTTGAAGGTCTTCAAAACTGCTTTCAAAGAACAGTCGTTGTCCCTTGCAGTAGTGCTGCCTTCTTCCTTTTTTGGCGCCTTTCACTTGCTTGGATCGCACCTTGTTCATGACCAAAAGCCTTTAGGCATGGAGAGGAGAGAGAGGACCAGAGGGTGGCATGGAGAAAGAGGAAGAGGGGTTATGAGGCATGGGCTAAAGATAGAAGAATTAAATTCTAGGTACAAACAGGATTTATATAGACCCTACTGCGCCTTGCAGTGCCACATCATCCTGGCCAATCATGGCCCTTTGTGCAATCAGATCTAAATCTGATTGATGGGATGACATCATCTGATCCAATCAGATTTGAGACCCTCAAAACTCTTCTTAGGTGGCACTAAGACTTGGTCAAACAAGTCTTCATGGTGCCACATAATTTAATCCCCTTAAGCAACTAGAGTCCTATCTGTATGGGACTCCATCTTTTATCCTCATGGGGTGCATGCCTCCTTAGACGTGCACCCCCTTCCTATCTATCTTTTAGTAGGGGGATAAGTTCTTAGGTACTCTCCTATGGGTCAATGATACATGGGCAAATGTCTAAGTATCCAGGATCAACATTTGACCAATGTCCGAAGATAAGATTTAGCAGGTGACGAAAAATGGTAGGTGTTGTCTCAAATTTATCTCATAAATTAAGATAACCCTTTTCTAACCTGGACAAACTCCAGTTAGACTAAGTAAAGGTTCTTGAGTGAGCTCAAACATATTTGGCTCAGTTGAGACAAGCTTTAATAATTGTTAAAGGAGAATATTAGGCTTAATCGTGTGCTAGCATGATTTTCTTGAACCTAATTGAATCTTATTCAAATCAATTGAATTGGGCTAATTCAATTGATGATATCCAAATCCAAATCCTTATTTGTGGATTTAGTTAGGTTTAGTTATGTATGGTAATGAGATATGTCATGATCTCTATCATCGACATCATCGAAAAATCTTTCGATTGATCAAAACTTTTCTGATTCAGACAACTAGTATGATCGATTATCCAAATCATTCTAATTGCTCCCAAAATCCACCAGTGACACCTAGCAGCATATGGTGGCAACCCATCAGAACTGAAAGGAAACCTCTTGGTGTAGTTACCTGTGTGATTAAGTTTCTCTATCTTGAGCCCCGACTGGGATAGGGTTAAGGTGATCTCATCAAACCCTAATTTCCATCATATTAATTAATCAGTCAATTCAAGTCCAATGTGAAAACCCTAATAGAAACTCTTTCTATGATTTCACTTTGCCATGGCCATGGGCTTATGGACTTGATTCTCCTAATTATCATAGGGCTGCTCCTCATCTACCGAGGTAGATAGATCTCCTATTGGTGCAATCCAATTCCTATAATTAACATGTTATAGCCAACATACACCTCAGGGTTCCAAATGGCTAGGAGATCGAGTCATGGTGTAGTCAAACTACAACACCCTCAAGGTGAACTGTCGATGCACCTCAGGTCAAAGAACCAGACACACTACTGTAACTTTGAGCCAATCATCGACGAGAAGGTAGACTTCCTCATGGCTGCTCGAGGTGGTCACGCTCAGTGCCCTCGCTCTCTAACGAGTACTTGTACTCTCACTCCGATGTCTCTACACCATGGACTCAAGACTCATCTATCCAAAAGAAGTGATCGTACACCAACCTTCCAGATCAATCACCATCCTCATGATGATTCTACGATCGAAAGCATTTTATGAGTTAATAATGAAAATTCATGTCTTAAATTTTCAACTCTTAAAAATATGAACTATCATTACCATTAACTCAAGAAATGTATCACAGACACTTTCAAATACACACTGTAATAGAAAATAATCTATTTTATTATTTATAATTAAAATTATAATTTTTTTCTTAGAAGTGTATTATAAGTGTCAACTAATTTGACTTCTAGAACACACATATCTAGCAAACTTTCACTTGACCTAAAGCCAATTAGCTACAAATCTAAGTCCCATCTTCTCAAGGTGGTCTTTGATCTTCTACTAGACCAATGACATTGTAAGTGGGTCTGCGAAGTCGACTCTCTTGACCTCGACGTAACCTTTCTTAAGGTAATCACAGATGAGGTGGTATCGCCGCTCGATGTGCTTGAATTTTTGATGAAACCTCGGCTCCTTAGCAAGGGCTATGATGCCATTATTATCATAATACAGAGGAATGGCATCTAATGGCATCACTTCAATCTCTACAGTGAACTTCTTGTACCAAAATACCTTCTACACAGCTTCTGATGCAATGATGTACTCTGCTTCTATGGTGAAATCTACTATCACTGTCTGCTTGAAACTCTTCCAACTGGCAGCACCATCATAACACACAAACAGACTTTCAGATGTCGATTTTTGATCATCTACATCAGATATAAAATTTGAGTCTGTATATCTCTGGACTTGGAGTTCTCCATTACCAAAAATCAACATCATATCCTTAGTTCTTCTTAAGTACTTAAGAATACATTTCACAGAAGTTCAGTATTCTTCACCTAGATTCGAATGATATCTGCTCATGACATGCACAGCATCGGCTATATCAGGTCGTGTACATAACATGGCATACATGAGGCTCCCTATTGCTGAAGCATAAGGGATCTTGCTCATGCGTTCAATCTCCTCAATTGTGTTGGAATATATTTTCATGGAGAGATGAATGCCATGTCTGAAGGGTACCAATCCCCTCTTGGAGTTTTCCAAACTAAACCTCTTTAGCACTTCTTCTATATACATCTTCTGTGAAAGACCTAGTATCCTATTCGGTATGTCACTATAGACCTTAATTTCTAGAATAAAGGATGCTCCTAAGTCTTTTATGGAGAATTCTTTAGATAACCATATTTTAACTTTGGTCAATATGAAAATATCATTCCTAATAAGAAGGATATCATCCATATACAGTATGAGGAAGACAATAGCACTCCCACTGACCTTTTTGAAACTACATGGTTCCTCCTCGTTCTTGATGAAATCAAATAATTTGATCACATTATTAAAATAAGTATTCCAGCTCTGAGATGCTTGCTTAAGTCCATATATGGATCTTTACAGCTTGCATACTTTATGATCAACATCATTGGATGTAAAATCTAGTGGCTGTTCTATATAGATATCTTCCTCAAGGTATCTATTTAAGAATGTCATTTTCACATCCATTTTCCATATTTCATAATCGAAATAGGCTGCAATAGCAAGTAATGTGTAGATGAATTTTAGCATATCTACTGACGAAAAGGTATCCTGATAGTCAATTCCTTCACACTGACTATACCCTTTTACCGCTAATCTAGCTTTGAATGTCTCCACATTCTTATCTGTACCAATTTTTCTCTTATAGATCCATTTACACCCAATAGGTATTATACCTTTTGATGGATCTACCAAGGTCCAGACTTGGTTTGAGTGCATTAAGTCAATTTTTGACTTCATTGCCTCTAACCATTTCTCAAAGTTGATATCCAATATTGCCTCATCATAGGTTTTGGTTTCATCACCATGAACCCCATTACCTATGAGGATCATTTTCTCTACTTTCTTTGAAATAGTACCTAAGTACCTCTCAAGAGGATGGAAAACCCTTTTCGATCTATGAGGTGGAGGAGGTAGTGATTGTATTGGCTCAACTTGATTTGGTTCCACAGGATTCTTAGCTCGTTGCTCTTATGAGATTTTTTTCCTCAAGCTTGATCTGCTTTTCAATGCCACCATCTTGACTAAACTATTTTTCAAGAAAGATGGCATGCGAACTCACAATCATATTGTGGTCTTCTGGAATGCAGAAATAATATCCTAATGACTCTTTAGGATATACTATGAATCGAGATCTAAAGGACCTATAGTCTAACTTGTCCGTTTGTTGTCTTTTGACATGAGCCGAACAATCCTAAATTCTTAGATGACTCAGACTTAGTTTCTTACCATGACATATCTCATATGATATGGTAGGAACGATTTTAGAGAAAACCCTATTTAGTAAATATATAGCAGTTAACAGACTATGTCCTCAAAGAAAATCAGGAAGGTCTGTAAAGCTCATCATGGATCAGATCATATCTAGTAGGATCCGATTCTTCCATTCTGAAATTCTATTGAGTTGAGGTATTTTAGATAGAGTCCATTAAGAGACTATGCTATTTTACTTGAGATAGTTTAAGAATTTTCGACTAAGGTATTCACCTCCTTGATCTGATTAAAGAAGCTTAATGGGTTTTCCAATTTATTTTTCAACTTCATGTCTGAATTTCTTAAACTTTTGAAAGGCTTTAGACTTGTGTCTCATAAGATACACATACCCATACCGATATAAATCATCGATAAAGACTATTAAGTAGTTAAAGTAGTCTCTAGCCGACACATCAAATTGACCGCATACATCAGTATGTACTAGGATAAGTAGTTCCATGGCCCTTTCCCCATGTCCTACAAAAGGGAGCTTAGTCATTTTGCCATGAAGACATGATTCACAAATTGGATATGACTCGAAAGTCAACAGACTCAATAGCCTGATTTTCTTCAATTCGTTAATCCTATCTTCTGCTATATGACCTAGCCTTAGGAGCCATAGATACCTATCATTTGGATTATCCTTGGGTCATTTTGATCTTATGGTATTCACATTTTGCTCGATATTAAAGATAGATACATCAATATGTAACTGGTAGAGACTGTTAATAGAAAAACCACTTGTAATTTTATTTTTTTTATAAAGAATATTACAATGGTCCTTAAGAAAACTAATTACATAGCCTTCTTATGCTAAATATGAAATAGAAATCAAATTTCTGCTTGCAGCAGGCATATAATAATAATCCCTAAGTACTAAATCTAAGCCAGATGGCAGTCGAAGAGGGTAGGTTCCCACGGCTACAGCAGCAACCCTTGCTCCATTTTCAATGTGTAGGATCATCTCACCATCCCTCAGCCTCCTGCTATCCTCAAGACTCTACATGAAAGTGCATAAATGAGCACTAGAACTACAGTCAAGCATTCAATTGGATGCAGAAGAAACCATAAGGTTAGATTCAATAACGAGCATACCTCCAGAAGGACCTACCTCCTTCTTATTCTTTAGGGTGGCTAGGTATGTAGGGCAGTTCCATTTTTAGTGGCCATCAGTGTTACAATGGAAATACTTTTCTTTGTCAGCGACCTTCTTTATCAGCTCTGCCTTTTTTTTCTTTCCTCCTTCCACCTTCTGCCTTTTCACAGACTTCTTCTTCTTTCCAAAAGACTTTCTCTTGAAAGAAGTCCATTCCATAGCAAATATTGAGCCTTTTGAATCTTTCATTGAAAGCTCAGCAGTAACCAGCATGTTCATAAGCTCGGCCAGAGTATTTTTAAGTTTATGCATATGGTAGTTCATGATGAATTGCCCATATGCATCAATCAAGGATTGTAGAATTATATCATCTTGCAGATCCAGGTCCAACTTCACTCCAAGCTTCTCAAGCTCTTTTAAGTCCTTGATCATCATCTGACAACGATCTTGGACTGACTGTCCATCATATATTTTAGCCTTGAATAGTCATTTAGTGACCTGATATTTGGCTGTGAGACTCTATTCACCAAACATCTCTTATGGGTGAGCCAACATTTGGCAAGCAGTCTTGATATCTTCGTGTTGATGCTGAAGCTTATCAAAGATCGAGCCCAACATGTAGTATCTGGCCTTATTATCTTCGTCCACCCACTTGTCAAGAGACGCTCTCTATTCAGAGGATGGACGAGGTGGAAAGGTGGAGAGATCCTGGTTAAATACATGAGTTAACTTCTCAAAATCTAAAATAATTTTGAAGTTCTGAAGCCAATCCTTGTAATTGAATCTGATTAGTCTATGGCTGTCCAGAATACGAGCTAGTGGGTTGGATGCAGATATTTTTCTTTTTTCTATAGAGAGTCAAAGTTTTTAGTTGGATTTTGTAATTAAGACTTGACTAATTTATTTAAAAATTTAATTTTTAAACAAATTAGCTCCCACTATTTTCTTAGATCCCTACACTTTCTTTGTAGAGAAGCAAAAATCTTCACGATTACTAATCTTTAGTGGGTGGTGCAGTCCCACCAACTAACTCATCACCTCACCTAATAGTTATTGATGATGGGTTAGTCAATGAGTGAACAACTCTTGTCCAATGATTCTCTAATTATGGTGCACCCAGACTTGGTCTCTAATTTATGAATCTCACCATGCCCAAAATATTGATCCACTTCTTTGTTAAGTCAGACCCACCATTTGTACATATTGGATTCTTAATTGAGTCTCTCACCGTATCCAAAATATTGAGCCCAATCCATCCTCCAGCCCATAGCATCTAATGCCTAATAGATATGGTTGCATCTTTCCGATGCAACTGAACCACTGTGACTAGTCGAGAACAATCAACCCTAGAAAGGACCCGCACATCTACAATGGTGGAAGATCTTAGACTTAATCTTTTCTTGGGAAGATTTGATTTAGGTCTCTTTAAACTTGACTTGACATAGCCATAACCATTATGACTAATCTAGTGGCATGGGTTAGCTCATATTGTTAGCCACCTTAGATCAGGACTGGGTCGATAAATATGGCTAGGTAAGTGAGATCGGTGGAAGGGATATGCCATTAACTCGATAAGAATGCATTCGAGTCGAGTAGCTTTCAATTAAAAATCAATCGATTGTATCTGCCAAACTTATCTTAGACACCAAATTATTGAGCCAAAATCAATTGTATTAGCCTACAATCCAGATTCTAACCACTGAGCCTAATTTGATCTTAACTTGATCGATCACTCATGTGACTCAACCTTGACCTAGACTTGATCCTATTAGGCTGATCAATTTAAGTACTGATCCCACCTAACCAACTCTTGATTTGATTTGATCAACCGCTAGACCTAATTGAGCTACCCAAGCCCAAACTCAATTTTATGAATATATCTTAGATCTAAAAATTCTTAATTTTAGATCTAATATATTTTATAATCTTAATTTTTAATTAAGTTTAGGGTTCATAAATAAAACATGTATAGAAAATTCTAGGATTTTAGGATCTAGGATTTTGTAGAAAATAAGTTTTGATTTCTGATTAAGGTTGAATGTGCAGCATTCCTATACACCATAAGAATACCTCATCGAATGAAAGGAGAGGGCCTTTAAACCCTACTCCATTCTTATGACCGGACGGTCAAGGAGAACGTCTTAATCAAAAATATGATAAATCTACAAAATTAGTTAGATCTACATCATATATCACATATATAAAAATTAATCTAACTAAAAACATATTTTGCATACATCTCATATATCAAATCATGCATATTGTTAGATCTAAATTATCTCATAAACATCTAAAAATAAGATTTAAATTTGATCATATCAAATTAAAATTTATTCTAGATAATTTTATAGAACTATTCTACAATTAGTCTAAACATGCATCTATCATATCTCATATGAACAAATTAAATAATTTCTTTTTTATTTTCTAGATCTAATTATAATATTTATAATATTCAAAAATAGTAAATAAATGATTTTAAAATTATAATTAATTAAATTAAAATTATAATCATGCTAAACTACACATAGAATAATTCTATTCCTAGTTTAGTCATGCATCTCATACATCTTAGATCTAGATTATTTAATTTTTTTAATTTCTAGATTTTAGATCTAATTATATCTAATGTGACATCTAAAATTTTCTAATTATCAAATTAGAAATAAATTAAAATCAAATTTAATAAATTATGGAACCTAGCTCTGATACCAGTTGAAGGAAAAATTTTATTTTTTGGATCAGATTTGTTCAGATCTGATTGGATCAGGAGGGATATTTCAAAAACTTTTCTTCTAAGATCTTAATCAAATTTATGACTCCTCAGATCTAATCTTATTGATCTATTAATAAAATTAAAAATAAAATTTAAATCTAATTTAATCATACCTTTATTTTGGGTAATCTAGTTATCCTATGATGATCCTGATGTTTGCCTGAGGTTATGGATGTAGCCATGAAGATCTTCTTCTTCTCAATCAATCTTCCAAAAATTAGATCTAGATCTAATCTTGAAGGTCTTCAAAATTGCTTTTGAAGAACTATCGTTATCTCTTGCAGTAGTGCTTCCTTCTTCCTTTCTTGATGCCTATCACTTGCTTGGATCGCATCTTGTTCATGACCAAAAGCCCTTGGGTGTGGAGAGGAGAGAAAGGACTAGAGGGTGGCATGGAGAAGGAGGGAGAGGGGCTATGTGGCATGGGCTAAAGGTAGAAGAATTGAATTCTACGCACAGACAGGATTTATATAGACCCCACTGCGCCATACAGTGCCACATCATCCTGGCCAATCACGATCCTTTATGCAATCAGATCTAAATTTGATTAGTGGGATGACATTATCTGATCTAATCAGATTAGAGACCCTCAAAACTCTTCTTAGGTGGCGCCAAGACTGGGTCAAACAAGTCTTCTTAGCTCCACACAATTTAATCCCCTGAAGCAACTAGAGTCCCATATGTATGGGACTCCATCTTTTAGCCTCATGGGGTGCATGCCTCCCTAGGCATGTGCCCCCTTCCTGTCTGCCTTTTAGTAGGGTGATAAGTCCCCAGGTACTCTCCTATGAGTGCATGACACATGGACAGATGTCTAAGTGTCCAGGATCAATATTTGACCAATGTCCGAAGACAAGATTTAGCAGATGATGAAAAATGATAGGTGTTATCTCAAATTTATCTCATAAATTAAGATAACCCATTTCTGATCTGGACAAGCTCCAGTCAGACTAAGTAAAGATTTTTGAGTGAGCCCAAACACATTTGGCTTAGTCGAGATAAGCTTTAATGATTGTTAAAGGAGAATATTAGACTCAATCGTGTGCTAGCATAATTTTCTTGAACCTAATTGAATCTTATTCAAATCAGTTGAACTGAGTTAATCCAACTAATGATATCTAGATCCAAACCTTTATTTGTGTGACCTAGTTAGGTTCAATTTTGTATGATAATGGGATATGTCGCGATCTCTATCATCGACATCATCGAAACACCTTTCGATAGATCAGAACTTTTCTGATTTAGACAACTACTATGATCGATCATCCAAATCATTCTAATTGCTCCCAAAATCCACCAGTGATACCTAGCAGCATATGGTGGCAACCCATCAAAACTAAAAGTGAATCTCTTGGTGTAGTTACCTATATAATTTAGTTCCTCTATCTTGAGCTTTGACCGAATTAGGGTTAAGGTGATCTCATCAAATCCTAATTTTCATCATATGAATTAATCATTCAATTCAAGTCCAGTGTGAAAATCCTAATAGAAACTCTTTCTATTATTTTACTCTGCCATGGCCATGGGCTTATGGACTTGATTCTCATGATCATCATAAGGATGCTCCTCATCTACTGAGCTAAATAGATCCCCTATTGGTGCAATCCAATTCCTACAATGAACATGCTACGGCCAATATACATCTTAGGATTCCAAATGGCTAGGAGACCGAGTTATGGTATAGTCAAACTACAATACCCTCAAGGTGAACAGTCGATGCACCTCAGATCAAAGAACTAGATACACTACTGTAGCTTCGAGCCAGTCATTGATAAGAAGGTAGACTTCCTCATGACTGCTCGAGGTGGTCATGCTCAGTGCCCTCGTTCTCTAATGAGTATCTATACTCTTACTCCGATGTCTTTACACCATAGACTCAAGACTCATCTATCCAAAAGAAGCGATCGTACACCAACCTTCTGGATCAATTACCATCCTCATGATGATCCTAGGGTCGGAAGCATTTTATGAGTTATTAATGAAAATTCATGTCTTAAATTTTTAGCTCTTGAACATATGAACTATCATTACCATTAACTCAAGGGCTGTATCACAGACACTTTCAAATACACACTATGATAGAAAATAATTTATTTTATTATTTATAGTTAAAATTATAATTTTTCCCTCAAAAGTATATTTTAAGTGTCATCCAATCTGGCTTCTAGGACACACATATTTAACAATCATCAGATAAATTTTGAATTTTCACCATAGAGCAAATTTCTAGGAATTCATTCGATGCTTGTAAGGATCTTCATTGGTATTCCAATAGATGGATGGGAGCATCTGGATTATGGTCAACTTGATCTCATAGTGGATTGCATGAATATCACGTAACTGGATACAAGTCGATGGGTTATAGATGGAAGAAATAAAGTATTTCTTCGTCTGCTTAGGTAGTTCTCTAAGATTTTTAGATTTGACTATTGGTTTCAATATGGTTCAATCATTTAATTTTATGATTAGGTTCAACTAGGTCAGTAAAGTGATCTCCTACCGTGTATGTACTAGTGCAATCCTAACATGTGGTTCAAAATTTTTTTAGATTTTTTTTATTTTTTATTATTTTTTATAATTTTAGTTATTTTATCATTTAATTTAATTTAATTTAATTTAATTTAATTTATTATTTTTAATATTTTTTATTAGTTTAACTTAATTTTTAATTTTAATTTATTTTTTTTATTTTTGGTAGAGAAAAAAGAGAGAAGAGTTCTAAAGAAGAGATCCTAAGGAGTCCTAGAGCTTGAGAAGAGATAAAAAAATTAGTTAATTAGGTTTGATATTTTAGTTAGCAATCAAGTTATGCAATCAATCCTGATTAAGGGTTGTCCTAGATCTAGACAACTCCTAACTGCTAAGGTTATCTTCAAGCTCTCCAAGTGTAAGATCAGCCATTCAACTCGCCAGGTAAGTGTAAGATCGATGGAAGTCCCTTCGTTGCTTATCTTGGACATTAATTGTCTTGGTTAGATAAGCTAATGAAACCAATTAAGTAACCACCTTCCTTCGAGATGTAGTCTCTGAACCACTTGCCTTAGACACCAGTTAAACTAACTAACCCTAATCTAGTCCAACTCTTAAGATTTTTTTTTCTATTGAGCTTGAGTTCCTAGGACCGATGTCTAATTGTTTTTAAAATTAAAGGCTTAGGTCAATACAGGATGCTGGTTGGTTGTTTATAGACTAAGAAAGAGTGATCAAATCTCCATCTTATCTTGTTTAATTGGGTGTTATCCTTAATTTGATTTAAAATATGAATATGCACAATGACTTTGAGACAAGGGGTTCTATGCAACTAAATTAGATGCATGCAATTAATTAAAATTGAGATGCACATCTTATCTCTAGCAATCACCAAAAAAAATAAAAAATAAAACTAATATGATGGAGGCTGTAAGCAATTAGGGTTTTTAATCTTGTCATGAAAATTTTAATTAGATTTAAGTGGATATTTGTTAAATTAATTTAAAGATAAAATAAATAATATAAAAAAAATAAGGGTTAGGATTGATCTCACCAAGCAACATTGGAAGCTTCCTTCTTGCCCTAATTTTTTTTTATTCTTCCTTTTTATTCTTTCTTTTTTGCTATAAAATACACAAGAAAAAGTTAGTAAGTAATATTTATAAGAAATTAAAAAAATTAAAATTTTATTTTTAAAAAAAATTATGCTCATGTCTTTTCTGGCAACAGCACTAAAAACTTGATAAGAGCACGATGTTGTTGTTAGGACACCATATTTATTAGTTTAATTTTAACTTCTTAAAATAATTAAAATTATATAGAAAGTAGTGAGTTGGGTCGAATCCACAGAGAAAGCAGTACTTTATTTTTAAAATTTTTAATTTTTATAAAGAAAAAGAAAAAAAGTTTGAAAATAAAATTAAAGTTAAAAAATATAATTATAAATAAAACAATAAAAATTAAATAGTGTAAAATATTAAGCTTGGTAACAAGATCTACCATTTAGATTTTAGCATCTGCTTACAATAAAATTAAAGAGCAATAATTAAATTTATAATAAAAATAAAGTGCATGAAATTTAAATAGCTAAAAAATAAAACTATATTAATTAAAATTTGATTCAAAATTTAAATACATGAAATTAAAAAGATAAGAAAAAAATTTTAAAAAAACTAGAAGCAATAAATCTTGATCTTAGATCAGCATTGGCGTTGAGATGGTGTAAAAGTTAGCTCTTCCTCTTGGCATCGTCTACCTCGAAGCAACCTTGATCTCAAGCATGGCTTTAACCTATACCATCATCTTTTCATGATCAAAGATAACTTAATTTGATGGCCTGGAGTCCTATGTATGGAGTATTGGAGGGCTGGATCCTTTGTTGCTAAGCAATATGGGATTAAAGAAGAGTTTTCATCTACAAATATGAAGAAATCTCATGAGAAATCAGATTAAAACTGAAGGGAAATCCTGATTTCCCGGTCCAGGTTCGTCCAGATATGATTAGATCAAGAGATATATTTCAAAAATTTTCTCTTGATCTTAATCAGATCTTAATATGTTTCAGATCTGATTCTTATTATTTTAGTAAATAAAATAAAACAAGATAAATTAAATCAAATTCAATTTACCTGATTTGGGTAATCCTATTACCCTGTAGATGATCCTGATTGCAGTGGAAGGTTCTGGATCTTAGCCACGCAAGCGCCTGGCCTCTACCGATATCCACTTCAGTGATTTCTGGAGATCTCTTCTCTCTCTTATCACACCTCCAAAAATCAGAATCTGGATCTGATCTGGAGGATCTTCAAAACTCTTTTTAAGATCTGCAGTCGTCCTTTTTGCAGCAGCGCAGCCCTTCTTGCTTTCGATCGCCTTTCCTTGATCTGAATCGCACCAAACTAAATCCAAACACTTTTGGACGTGGAGAGCAAGGGGAGAAGAGACTATGGCGTGAGAAGGAGGGGAGAGGCAGCCTTGGGGTGGAAATCTCATTGAAACTTTGCACTTAGGATTAGGGTTGGGCGCAGGGTCTTATTATATAGACTAAGCGTGATCCAACTCCTCTTCTCTCAACCAATCACAACCCTTTGTGAAATCAGATCTAAACTGATTGTAGTTGAAAAGAGACCCTGGATTCCTCTTAGAGCGCCAAGACCAGTCAAACTGGATTCTTAGTAGAACTCTGATTGGAAATCCAAAAGGGAGGTGGAGTCCTTGTCCAACAAGGACTCCTAGGCGCCTCCTACTTGGGCTCACGCCACCCTTGGCGTGCGCCCTTCTCCTTGCAGGTTCTGGCAGGGGGGACAAGCCCCACCAGCTCTCCAATAGGTGCATGACATGTTGTCAAAAGTCAAAGGGTCAATGGTCAACGTTTGACCAGTCAACGGTAGACTTTTGACCAAAGTCAAAGAACAAGAAATGGCAGGTACCAAAAATGGCAGGTAATGTCTTACAAATAAGACAACCTATTCTGACTTGGACAACCTCCAGTCAGACCATATGAAGCCTCTGATTGAGCACAAAACTCCTTTGGCTCAGTCAGGATAACTTATTTATGATAGTAAAAGAAGAACGTTAGGTTCAATCGAGTGCTAGCACGATTTCCTTGAACCTAATTGAATCTCATTCAGATCAATTGAACTAGATCAGTTCAATTGATGATCACCAGATTCAAACCCTTGTTTGTGTGACCCAGTTAGGTTCAGTTCTGTATGTAATGGTATTGTTTCATGATCTCTATCATAGACATCATCGAAACTCCTTTCGATGGATCAGAACTCTTCTGATTCGAACAGCTAGAATGATCGATCATCTAAAATCATTCTAATTGCTCCCAAAATCCACAAGTGACACTAGCAGTTATGGTGGCACCCATCAGAGCTGAATGCGAACCTCTTGGTGCAGCTACCTATGTGATTCAGTTCTTCTATCTTGAGCCCCGATCAGATTAGGGTTAAGGTGAACTCGTCAAACCCTAGTCTCTGTCATATGATGTAATCATTCGATCGAGTCCAATGTGAAAATCTAAAATAGAAACTCTTTCTATTATTTCACTCTACCATGGCCATGGATTTCTGGAACTTGATTCTCATGATCATCATAGGGCTACTCCTCTACCACCAAGGTAGATAGATCCCATCTTGATGCAACCAGTTCCTACAATGAACATGCTATACCAACATACACCTCAGGGTTCCATATGGCTAGGAGACCGAGTAATGGTGTAGCAAAACTATAACACCCTCAAGGTGAATTGCCGATGCATCTCAGTCAAGAACCAGACACACTACAGCAGACATCGAGTCAGTCATTGATGAGAAGGTAGACTCCCTAATGACTACTCGAGGTGGTCACGCCAGTGGCCTCTGTTCTTAACGAGTACCTGTACTCTCGCTTCAGTGTCTCCACACCGTAGACTCAAGACTCATCTACTAAAGAGAAGCGATCGTACACCAACCCCTTCGGATCAATCACCATCCTCGTGATGATCTATGGTCGGGAGCTGTTTATGAGTTAATAATGATTTATTCATGTCTTTTAAATTTATACTCTTATAAATATGAATTATCATTACCATTAACTCGAAGGATGTATCACAGACACTAAATACACATGTAGATAAGAAAATAACCCATTTCATTAATTATAGTCAAAATTATAATTTTGCCCCTAGAGTGTATTACAAGTTGTCAGCCATTCTGCTTCTAGGGCACATATATCTAACAATCCCCACTGTCCTAAGCCAATTGGGGCTACAAGTCTAAGTCCCATCTTCCTAAGGTGGGCTTCGATCTTCTGCCTGGCCCAACGCTTTGTAAGTGGGTCTGCAATCTTTCTGTGGAGTTTGACTCCTCTTGACCTCACATAACCTTTCTCAAGGTAAATGCGGATTGAGATGGTAATCGACCGTTTGCTAGGAACTCCTTAGCACAACAGTCTGCCAGATGTCCGACTTTGGATCATCTATATCGTACATATAGTCTCGTCTGTTTATCTCTCTTGCGATACTGTAGTTCTCATTATCCTAAAGACCAACATCATATCCTTAGTTCTTCTCAAAAGTACTTAAGGATACATTTCACAGAAGTCCAGTGTTCTTCACCTGGATTTTGACTGATACTCTGCCTTGTGACACTCACACTATGGGCTATATCAGATCGTGTATCAATAGCATGGCATACATGAGGGCTCCCTATTGCAGAATGCCATAGGTGTTATTCTTGCTCTATGCTATCTTTCTCATTTGTGTTGTTCGGTTGTCTCATCATTCTCATGGTAATATGTATGATATACCGATTGCGAAAGGTTAATCCATCTAGAGTTTTCCATACTATAACCTCTTTAGTACTTCCTCTTTACTATTTCTGTGATATATGTCCTGTCAATCCTAATTCGGTCTATCCTATGACCATAATTCCTCAGAATACAAGGATGCTTCCCCTAAGGTCTTCATGGAGAATTCCTTTGGAACAACCACAATTTCTTGACTGATGTCAAACAGGGATAATATCATTCCATATTATAAGAGGTTTCTATTCCAGTACAATACGAGGAAGACAACAGCACTTCCACTGGACACCTTTTTGAAAACCACATGGTTCCTCTTTGGTTTTTTTGATGAAACAAAACTGTTTTGAATCACTATCATTAATACGAGTGGTCGCTCGTAGATGCTTGTTCTTAAAGTCCATATATGGACCTTTGCAGCTTGCAAACCTTGTGATCATATCACTGGATGTGAAACACTATGCGTGTTTCCAAATGGTAGATATCTTCCTCAAGATATCCATTTAGAATGCCGTTTTCCAGTCATTTGCCATATTCATATGAAAATAGGCCTGCAACAGCAAAGCCAATGTGGCGGTATGGATTTAGCATAGCTACTGGGAAGAGGAATCCCTGATAGTCAAGTGCCTTTCGGTTGAACTTATATACCTTTTGCCCACCAGTCTAGCTTGTATATGTCTCCCCTTCTCTCCTAATCTTGCTAACTGACATTCTCAGTCTCTATAGTATCTCTCTATACTATACTGTGTGTGCTAATGTCATTTACTTCTGTGATCTAAGGCAGATGGTTGATGCATCGAGTTCGATCTCTGCTTCATTGCCTCACACATTTTCTCGGAGTCGATATCCTGATATGTCTTCGTTTAGGTTTTGGATTCATCAACCATTGAGCAACATTAACCTATGAGGAACATTTCCCTCTCACGTCCTCCTGAAATAATTACCAAGTATCTTCTCAGGTAGTGTACGGTAAACTCTTTCCGATCTCGAGGTGGAGGAGGTATTGTTCTTATTGGCTCATCCTGATTGGTTTCCACTTGTCCTTAAGCTCTTTCCCGCTTGTGAAACTTTCTCCATCACTTAACTGCTTGCTCAACGTCTTCACTATCTGGAATAAACTGTTTTCAATTGGAATAGGCAGTCGACTCAATCTAATTCACATGTGTCTTCTGTATGTATGTATATATTATTGTATCTTCTATATATTGTATCTCTATGTGTATATTGTCTCTGTATGTATCTGTATTGTCTCTATATATTGTGTATCTCTCTATATATCTCTATATTATCTTTGTCTCAGCTTGGTTGTCCTTTTGACATAAGCCGGACAATCCCCAAATTCTGGATGATGAACTTCAAACTTGGTTTCTTACTGTTGCCATTACTTCTTCTATACGGTTGTGATGTGATGGACACGGTTTTAGAGGAACCCAGTTCAGTAAGATAGATGATAGTATATATATTGTATTCTCTCTTCTAAGAATCTTGGGAGTTTTTTGTGAAAGTCTCATCTATTGTTTGATTCGATACCATAATTCTTCTAATAGAAAGTCCGATTTCTCCATTCTGAAACCCCGTTGAAGTTGAGGTGTTCCTGGTAGGAAGTCCCATTGAAGAGACTATGCCTTTTCCTAAGATAGTCTAAGTGAATCCCGGCAATGTGTATATTCATCTTCTTCTCCCTCGATCTTGATCGGAAGACCTTAATGGTTTTTCCCAGTTTTGTTTTTTCTACTTCCAGTCTGAATTCCTATTGAACTTTTTCAAAGGCTTCAGACTTGTGTCTCATAAGATACACATACCCATACCTAGACAGATCATCGGTAAAGGTAATGAAGTAGACAAAATTGCCTCTAGCCGGCACATCAAATGGGCCGCACACATCAGTATGTACTAGGGCAAGGAGATCTGTGGCCCTCTCCCCATGTCCAACAAAAGGGAGTTTAGTCATTTTGCCTTGAAGACAAGATTCACAAGTTGGATATGACTCAAAAGTCAATGGACTCAATAGCCCATTTTTCTCCAATTTGTTGAATCCTATCTTCTGCTATATGACCTAATCTCAGGTGCCATAGATATCTGTCGTTTGGACTATCCCTAGGTCGTTTGGCATTCACGTTTTGCTCGATAGTTAGAAATAGGTACATCAATATGTAGCTGATAAAGACCATTAATAAGGAAACCATTTGCAATTTTATTTCTTTCATAAAGAATGTTACAATGGTCCTTAAAGAAGGTAATCACATAGCCTTCTTGTGCTAAGCATGAAACAGAAATCAAATTCCTGCTAGCTGCAGGCACATAATAACAGTCTTTTAAAACTAAGTCTAAACCAGATGGTAATCGAAGAGGGTATGTTCCCACGGCTACTGCAGCAACTCTTGCTCCATTACCGACGCGTAGGATCATGTCTCCATCCCTCAGCCTCCTGCTATCCTCAAGACCCTGCATGAAGTGCACAGATGAGCACTAGAACCAGAGTCAAGCACCCAACTGGATGCAGAAGAAATCCGTAAGGTTAGACTCAATAACGAGCATACCTCCAGAAGGACCTTCCTTCTTGTTCTTCAGGGTGGCCAGGTAAGTAGGGCAGTTCCGCTTCCAATGGCCGTCGCTGTTGCAATGGAAAATACTTTCCTTTGACATCGCCTTCTTCTTCGGCTCTGCCTTCTTCTTCTTTGATCCTTCCACCTTCTGCTTTTTCACAGACTTCTTTTTCTTTCCATAAGACTTTCTTTTGGAAGAAGTCCATTCCATAGCAAGAACTGAGCCTTTAGAACCTTTCATAGAAAGCTCAGCGGTAACCAGCATATTCATTAATTCGGCCAAGGAAATTTTGAAGTTTATGCATGTGGTAATTCATGATGAATTGCCCATATGCATCAGTCAAGGATTGCAGAATAATATCATTCTGCAGATCCAAGTCTAACTTCACACCGAGCTTCTCAAGCTCTTCCATGTCCTTGATCATCATCAGACAGTGATCTTGGACTGACTGCCCATCACGCATCTTAGCCTTAAAAAGTCATTTCGTGACTTGATACTTTGGCTGCGCGACTCTGTTCACCAAACATCTCCTTGCAGGTGAGCCAACATTTGGCGAGCAGTCCCGATATCTTCATGTTGGCGCTGGAGCTCATCAGACATCGAGCCCAACATGTAATATCTGGCCTTATTATCTTCGTCTATCCATTTTTCCAGAGACGCTCTCTATTCAGTGGATGGACGGACTGGTAAGGTGGGAGGGTCCTGGTCCAATACATGTGTTAACTTCTCAGAACCCAAAATGATTTTGTAGTTCCTGAGCCAATCTTTATAATTGGGTTCCAGGTCAGTCTATGTGTGTCCAGGATACGTGCCAATGGGTTGGATGCAGACATTTTTCTGTAGAGAGTCAAAGATTCTAGTTAGATACTGTAATTATGACTTGACCAATTTATTTAGAGATTTTATTTTTAAATAAATTAGCTCCCACTATTTTCTCGGATCCCTACACTCCCTCTGTAGAGATGCAAAAATCTCCATGATTAATGATTTCTAGTGGGTGGTGCGGTCTCACCAACTGACTCATCACCTCACCTAACAGTTATTGGTGATGGGTTAGCCAATGAGTGAACAACTCTTGTTCAATGATTCTCTAATCATGGTGCACCCAAACTTGGTCTCTAATTCATGAATCTCACCGTATCCGAAATATTGATCCACTCCTTAGTTAAGTCAGACCCACCATTTGCATAGACTGGATTCCTAATTGAGTCTCTCACCGTATCCAGAAATATTGAGCCCAACTCATCCTCCAGCCCATAGCATCCAATGCCTAATAGACATGGTTGCGTCTTCCCGGTGCAACTGAGCCACTGTATCCAGTCGAGAACAATCAACCCCGGGAAGGGCCCGCACATCTACAATGGTGGAAGACCTCAGACTTAATCTTTTCTTAGGGAGAATTGATTCAGGTCTCATTAAACTAGACTTGTCATAGTCATAACAATTATGACTAACCTAGTGGCATGGGTTAGCTCGGATTATTGACCACCTCAGATCAGAACTGTGTCAACAGATATGGCCAGGTAAGTGAGACCGGTGGAAGGAATATGCCATTAACTCGTACAAGAATGCATTCAGGTCGAGTAGCTTCCAATTAAAAATCAGTCGGTCGTATGTGCCAAACTTACCTTAGACACCAAATTGTTGAGTCAGAACCAATTGGGTTAGCCTACAATCCAGACTCTAACCTCTGAGCCTAATTAGGTCTTGCTTGATCGTGACTCGATCTTGACCCAGACTTAATCCTATTAGGCTGGTCAATTTAAGCATTGTTGATCCCATCTAACCAACTCTTGATTCGGTTTGATCAACCGCTTAGACCTAATTGAGCTACCCAAGCCCGAACCCAGTATTATGAATATGTCTTAGATCTGAAAATTCTCAATTTTAGACCTAATTAATATTTCCATAATCTTAATTCTTAATTAAGTAGGGTTCATAAACAAAATATGCACAATAAATCCTAGGATTTCAGGATCTAGGATTTTGCAGAAAGTAAGTTTTGGATTTCTGATTAAGGACGAACACGCAGCACCCCTACACATCATAAGAACACCCCATCGAATGGGAAGAGAGGGCCTTTAAACCCTTCTTCGTTCTTATGACCGGACGGCCAAGAGGAACGCCTTAATCAGGAACATGTAAATACTACAAAACAGTTATTAGATCTATATCATATATCTCATATACAAATTAGATCTAATCATGGCATATTTTGCATACATCTCATGTATCAATCATGCATATTTTTAGATCTAAATTATCTCATAATAATCTAAAAAATTAGATTTAAATTGATCTAATCAAAATAAATTCTAATCTAGATAATTATGTAGAACTATTCTACAACTAGTCTAGACATGCATCAATCATATCTCATATGATATTTAAAATTAAATAATTTTTATTTACTATTTTTTAGATGTTATTATAATACTTATAATATCAAAAAATAGTAAATAAATAGATCTAAAATATGATTTAATCAGATTAAATCAAAACATGCAAGACTATTCTATAGAACTATTCTATTTTAGAACTAGTCATGCATATTTTCTAATCTTAGATCCAAATCATTTAATTTTAATTTTTTCTGAATTTTAGATCTGATCACATCTCATGTGACATCTGAAAATCACTTATTTTTAATTAAAATAAAATTTAAAATTAGATCTAAATACTTTAGAACCTTGGCTCTGATACCAGTTGAAGGAAAATCCTGATTTTTCCGGATCCAGGTTCGTTCAGATCTGATCAGATCAAGAGATATATTTCAAAAATTTTTCTCTTTGATCTTAATCAGATCTTGAATATGTTTCAGATCTGATTCTTATTATTTTAATAAATAAAATAAAATTTAAGATAAATTAAATCAAATTTAATTTACCTTGATTTGGGTAATCCTATTACCCTGTTGATGATCCTGATTGCAGCGGAAGGTTCTGGATCTAGCCACGCAAGTGCCTGGCCTCTACCGATATCCACTCGGGCTGGATCTGGAGATCCTCTTCTTCTCTATCACACCTCCAAAAATTAGATCTGGATCTGATCTGGAGGATCTTCAAAACTCTTTTGAAGATCAGCAGTCGTCCTTTGCAGCAGCGCAGCCTTCTAGCTTTCTGATCGCCTTTCCTTGATCTGGATTGCACCAACTAAATCCAAAACCACTTTTGGACGTGGAGAGGAAGGGGAGAAGATGGGCTATGGCATGGAGGAAGGAGGGGAGAGGCAGCCTTGGGGCATGGGAAATTCATTCAAATTGACTTAGATTGAGTTGGGCGCAGGGTCTTATTTATAGACTATGCGTGATCCAACTCCTCTTCCTTCCCAACCAATCACAACCCTTTGTGAAATCAGATCTAAATCTGATTGGTGGAAATAGAGTCCCCTGGATTCCTCCTTAGAGGGTGCCTAAGACCAGTCAAACTTGGTTCTTAGGAGAACTCTAATTGGAATCCAAAAAGGAGATGGAGTCCCTTGTCCAACAAGGGACTCCTAGGGCGCCTCCAACTTGGGCACACGCCAAGGGTGGCGTGCGCCCTCCTCCTTGCCAGGTTCTGGCAGGGGGACAAGCCCCCACCAGCTCTCCAATAGGTGCATGACATGTGGTCAAAAGTCAAAGTGTCAATGGTCAACATTTGACCAGTCAAAGGTCAGACTTTTGACCAAAGTCAAAGAACAAGAAATGGCAGGTGACCAAAAATGGCAGGTAATGTCTTACAAAATAAGACAACCTTTTCTGACTTGGACAACCTCCAGTCAGACCATATGAAGGCCTCTGATTGAGCACAAACTCCTTTGGCTCAGTCAGGACAACTTATTTATGATAGTAAAAGAAGAACGTTAGGTTCAATCGAGTGCTAGCACGATTTCCTTGAACCTAATTGAATCTCATTCAGATCAATTGAACTAGATCAGTTCAATTGATGATCACCAGATTCAAACCCTTGTTTGTGTGACCCAGTTAGGTTCAGTTCTGTATGGTAATGGGATATGTCATGATCTCTATCATCGACATCATCGAAACTCCTTTCGATGGATCAGAACTCTTCTGATTCGAACAGCTAGAATGATCGATCATCTAAAT
Organism: Cocos nucifera; assembly: GCA_006176705.1. NCBI lineage: Eukaryota > Viridiplantae > Streptophyta > Magnoliopsida > Arecales > Arecaceae > Cocos > Cocos nucifera. Next base: position 57,253 of record QRFJ01002051.1, on the reverse strand, counting down.
CATTCTAATTGCTCCCAAAATCCACCAGTGACACCTAGCAGTATATGGTGGCAACCCATCAGAGCTGAATGCGAACCTCTTGGTGCAGCTACCTGTGTGATTAAGTTCTTCTATCTTGAGCCCCGATCAGATTAGGGTTAAGGTGAACTCGTCAAACCCTAGTCTCTGTCATATGATGTAATCATTCGATTCGAAGTCCAATGTGAAAATCTAAATAGAAACTCTTTCTATTATTTCACTCTACCATGGCCATGGATTTCTGGACTTGATTCTCATGATCATCATAGGGCTGCTCCTCTACCACCGAGGTAGATAGATTCCATCTTGATGCAATCCAGTTCCTACAATGAACATGCTATAGCCAACATACACCTCAGGATTCCATATGGCTAGGAGACCGAGTAATGGTGTAGTCAAACTATAACACCCTCAAGGTGAACTGCCGATGCACCTCAGGTCAAAGAACCAGACACACTACTGCAGCATCGAGTCAGTCATTGACGAGAAGGTAGACTTCCTAATGACTACTCGAGGTGGTCACGCTCAGTGCCCTCGTTCTCTAACGAGTACCTGTACTCTCGCTCCGGTGTCTCCACACCGTAGACTCAAGACTCATCTACTAAAGAGAAGCTATCGTACACCAATCTTTCGGATCAATCACCATCCTCGTGATGATCCTATGGTCGGGAGCTGTTTATGAGTTAATAATGATTATTCATGTCTTAAATTTTCAACTCTTGAAAATATGAATTATCATTACCATTAACTCAAAGGATGTATCACAGACACTAAATACACATGTGTGATAGAAAATAACCCATTTCATTAATTATAGTCAAAATTATAATTTTGCCCCTAGAAGTGTATTACAAGTGTCAGCCAATTCTGGCTTCTAGGGCACATATATCTAACAAAAATAACCCTTGAATGAATTCTGTTAAGTTTTATGAATTCTAGCCATTGGATTTTGATCAAACAATCTTAAAAATGCCAAAAATTGATGTATAATAGCCCAAATCCACTTGGATTAAATTCTGGCCATTGGATTGCATTCATTAGGAGAATTTCTATCGTTGGATCAATGCTGGGTGATTAAATCACCATCAGGAGCACTATTGGCCAATCGATCATCGCCTGGAGTGCTCGAAACCATCCGATCGCATGCTAGGGAGCTGATGGAAACCAAATCAAGGTAGGAAAAGTCCACCACCATCCGATCTTCACCAGTAGTGACCATAATCATTGGATGGTACAACACTATGCCCATGGACCATGTAGACCAGCCGCACCGTAAGCTTGGACCAATCGCCACATTCCTTTTGCATATGAAATTACCATTTTGCCCCGTAAGCCATGTGAGAATTTCTGTAAACCCTTTAAAGATCTTGGTGCACCACATGTCAGCATGTGATTGGGCGCATTCTGCTGAGTTGATAGTCTATGCCTGGATTCATGGACCGACAACTGGCTTCTGTAGCTAAGTTAGCTTGGATGGCACACCGGCTGAGCTGGGTCATGCTGGCTGAGTTGCTTTGGTGGCTTGGCTGAGTGCGCAAGCTTGGTTGGGTGAGCTAGTTGATCCATTTTATTTTTTTTATTTTTTTTTATTTTTATCTTTGAAAATTCATATTATGTCCATTTTAACTCTGATTTGCTCTAAATTTATTTCATTTTAACTAGGAAAATGAGATCTATTATTGATGAATATATTTCCTAAAATAGATGAATAAAAGTATTTAATTTTTAAAAATAAATATAAATTAATTAATAAATTATTATTTTTATTAGTATTTTTATGATACTTATCATAAGTGGAAGAAACTAAAATCAATATGCTTGTTCATCAATATAAGCTTTTTAAAATGGATCCAGTTGAATCTGTTGCTAGTATGTATACTAGATTTACTAACATTATTAATGAGCTTAAAAGCCTAGGAAAAGTTTATACTAATAGTGAATTAGTAAGAAAGATCCTCAAATCTTTGTCTAGGATGTGGGAAGCAAAAGTTATAGCTATCCAAGAGGTGAAGGACCTAAACAAGCTGCTCCTTGAGGAGCTCACCGGATCCCTTATGACACATGACTGACTATAGGGTAGCACATTGAAGAGGAGAGCTGAAAGAAGAAAACCATAGCCTTAAAGTCCTTAGCTACTGAGAAAGATGAAGCCTTGTCTATGGGAGATGAGGATGACAAAGATATGTCCTTGATGATCAAAAAATTTAAGAAGTCCATGGGAAGAAGAAGGCAAGGTTTCAAGAAAAGAAATTTAACCAAAGGAGAAGTGAGCAGGGAGAAAGAGAAGGAGAAGGAAAAAGGGCATCTCTTATGCTACGAATGCAAGAAATCAGGATACTTTAGGACTAACTATCCATCATTGAACAAAACCTTCAAAAGAATAAAGAAGAAGGCAATGGTAGCGACTTGAAATGATAGCAATATGTCAAGCTTAGAGAAGGAGACCCAAAATAAAGCAAACATGTGTCTTATGGCATAAGCTGAATAGATTGCTTCTGAACTTCCTCTAGAGTTTTTCTTTGATGAACTTCAAGATGCTTTTTATGACTTAATGAAGGATTTTAAGAAGATAAGCATAAAAAATAAAAATGTTAAAGAAAAGAATGAGATGCTTACCAAGGAAAAGGAAGAAGCTCTTAAAATCTATAACAAATTGAAGGAAGAAAATGAAATCTTAAAGATAGAAATAGACAAACTAAAATTATTAGTTGATAAATTCATATGTAGCTCAGATAAATTATAGATGATACTAAAGAATCAATGGGGAGTTTATGATAAGGCTGGCCTAGGGTATAAATCTCATAACAAACAAAAATTCTTGAAAAACTTATTGTCTGCACCTTCATCCACTGGCAGCACCTCACATATTACTTGTTTTAGCTATGATAGAATAGGAAATAAGGCATTTGCATGTAATACAAGAAACCTTAATGTCAAAATAATTACAAAAATTTGGGTTCTAAAAGAAACCATGACTGTTAACCCTAAAGGACCCAATAAAATTTTATAGAATTTGGTGTGGTGCTCCCAATCCTTAGGAGGCCATCGGAGAAGCCAAGGTATTGGCTTCGAGGATTCTAGAATAGGAGTGGTCCTAGGACTAGGACAGGAGTTGTCCTAGGGTGGAGGCAGTGTATAGCCCTCTATGGGCTTGAGGTCCAGATCTTGAGGACCTTGAGGGGCTTGGTTGGTACTTCAGGAACCTAGGATACAAGATGGAGTAACCAAAACCAAGAAATGAAGACTACAGAGAAAGGCTTCTTCTACAGGTTAGTCAGCTTAGTCAGAAACTGGATCGACAAAGTTTTAGTGGATAGGCTAAATAGAAAGGTGTGCATTTAAGACTGCTGGCATGGTACACAATTGGACCGACTAAGTACCAAACTGAGCTGACCCAGTCTCAGGTTAGCCAGCTTAGTGTTGAGACTGAGCTAGCTTAGTGCATGGATAGAGTTACGTAGAAGGTCTATTGGGGCTAGGATAGGAACTTATCCTAAGGATTTTAAGGCCTAGTTTGAGTGGTCTTATGGGGGCTAACTCATGTATGGATTGGGTTTAGATCCAGGGGATGAGAGCATGGAAGACATGGGTGTACATGGGCTTGGTGAGTTCTTACATGTAGTGGGTTGGCCTAGGAGAGTTTTTCAGTCGGGGTTTAGGTTTATCAGGATTCATGTGGTATAACAAAAATCTTAGGATATATAAACCTAGGTATTATAACTTTTACAATTAGAGTGGAATACAACTGAACTTTTCTCCCTAACTCTCTTTTCTCATCTCTTTGGTTTCAATGCTAAAACCTTAGACTCCATCTCCTTCTCTCTTCTTTCTTATATCTTCTTCAGTTTGCTGGACTAACATCCAAGTTCACACAAAAGATCGGATCTATGACTGTGGCTCTGAGCAAACGTAGGTACAATAATTGGTATCATAGCCTAGTTGAGTGCGAAGGAGGAGGAAGATCAGGTTTTAGCAGAGATCAACAGTGAGGTTCAAATCTAAGGCTTTCTCCAGGCTTTGTAAGGAAGAGATCTAAGGGCTGCTGTCCATCCTTCCTAATCAAGGTATTTTTAAAATCTAACTATTAGCTATTTTTTATTTGATTTGATCATGAAGAATAGTAGGTTGGAGATAGGTTTAGAGAAGTTTGACGGTAAAAAAAGTTTCACAATATGGAAGGTTAGGATAGAGGATCTACTGATTTAGATGAGGTTGAATTCGATCTTAGAGGATAGGCCAGTGGAGATGATAGACAAAAAGTCCTTGGAGAAAAGGGCATGTACCATGATTACAGCTTGTCTAGCAGATGAGATTTTATATGGTGTGGAGGAGAAGATACCTAAGGATTTATGATCGAGGTTACATCAATTGTACATGAAAAAGAATATGTGCGACAAGTTAATGTTGAATAAATAACTATACAACCTTCGGATGCAGAAGAGCAAGGATGTTGCAGGGCATATTTAGCTGTTTGACTACATGAGCATGGACTTGCTCAACATAGGGGTGGATCTTGAAGAGGAGGACAAAAGTATATCACCACTGTGTTCACTATTCGGGAGCTTCAATCCATTGGTGATGATGTTGCTGTATGGTAAGGAGACACTGGTGTACGAGTAGATCATATCAGTGCTAAGGTCCAACGAGTAGCGAAAATAGATGACTAAGAGAAAAGTCTTCTATGAGGATCTCGTGGTTTTAGAGAGACCTAGGAAACAAAAGAAAAAGGGTGTACAGAGAAGCAGGAAGAGATCCAAGAGATCGTTCAAGTGTGATGAAGCAGGATACTTTAAGCAAGAATGTCCGCTTTGGAAGAAGTGCAAGAGAGGAGAAAAGTCGGATTTCATTAGTTCAGTTCCTGGAAGTAAAGAGTCGAATAAGTTCTTGGTGGTCCTAGAGAAGCCAGCAGGGTACAGTGTATCTGAGATGGCTTTGAAAGGGTTCTTGGAGTGTGGAGGGTATGAAGGGGCAGTGAAAGTCAGTAAGCAAATTGAAAGAGTTCACAGTTAGATTTTAAATATGGTATTTCTTAAAAGAAATTGATAGGTACACGATGCTGTCGTTAAGACACCGTGTTTATCAATTTAAATCCGACTCTTTACTTTTTAAACTAATTAAAAATTATGAAGAAAGTGGTGAGTCGGGTCGAATCCACAGAGAGGCAATGATTTATTTCTAAAATCTTTGATTTTTTTTTTTTTTAAGAAAAGAAAGCAAAGATTAAAGTCGAAAAATAGATCTATAAATAAAAATAGAATTTAAATTATGCAAAAATAAATTTGATACTAAGATCTACTATTTAGATCTTAGCAACTACTTATAGTAAAATTAAAGAAGCAATAAAGAACAAATAATTTAAAGAGCTAGAATTGAAAAGAATAATGAAACTTTCTTTATTAAATTTAAAACTAAGATGCAGAATTTAAATACAAGAAATTAAAGAAAATTCAGAATTTTAATACAAGAAATTAAAGGAAAAAAAAAACTAGATGAAGATCGCAGATCGGCGTAGGCATGAAGATGGCGTAGAAGACCGGCTCTTCTTCTCAGCAGCACCGCAGCTTTGAAGCAACCTTTAATCCCGAGCTTGACTTCCACCCTATACCTTAGCTTCTCCTTCCAACCCTCCTCCCTTTCTTAGAGGCTTAGGATCCTTTTTATAGAGCTAGAAGAGGTAGATATTTATTTCTAAAAGCAATATGGGACTAATTCCCTTTGTAATCGTAAAAATTTGAATAAAATTTGAATAAAAACAATCCTGTTACATCTCTGGTAAATCTGGTAAAATCAGGCTATCCGATAGGAATCGAACGGTTCAAAAATCATCAAAATCGGATGCCTATCAGCCCAGATCAGCTCGAATTAAATTCTGGCCGTCCGATCGCGCTTGATCGAGGAAATCTGGCCGCAAATCGCGCTTCGGGAGTCCTGATCACCGCCGGGAGCGTTCTGGACCGTCGGATCGAAGCTGGAATCAGGCGCTGCCGTTTGATGGTGATCCGAGTGAAATTGGCAACCGAAAAAAATGCTGACCGTCCGATCTTAACCGCAATCAACCGCAGCCGTCCGATCGCGCAATTACTGTTCCCATGGACCGCGTAGACCGGCCGCACCGCACACCGCAACCAATCAACGCTTCTGTCACCGAGTGAAATGACCAGATTGCCCTGTGAGCCGCGATAAAATTTTGTAGACCCTTTAAGGGTCTAGGTCCACCACGTGGCAGGCTCTGATTCGCCGGATTTTGCTGAGCTGGCGGTCCACGCCTGGATCGTAGACCGGCTGATGGCTTCAATGACTGAGTCGGCTTTGATGGCTCGGCTTGGCTTGGTGGCTCGGCTTGGCTTGGTGGCTCGGCTTGCGGAGCCGGCTTGAGCCGTTTTCTTTTTTTTTTTTATTTTTTTTTTTTTTTTTATTTATTTTATATTTTTTTTTAAAAATTCATATCTTTTTCATTTTAGCTCCGTTTTACTTGAAATTTATTTCGTTGTGATCAAAAAAATGAGATCTTTCTATTAATAATAAAATTTTATTTTTTAATTTTTATTATTTTTTTTATTATTTTTTAATTAATTTTTTAATTAATAAAAATATGAATTTTTCAAAAATTATATATAAATTGATTGATAATTCTTAAAAATTAATATAAATTAATTAATAAATTAATACTTTTATTGGTGAATTTATGATGCTTATCAGCAGCGAGCGTCGGTATAGGAATGCTACATGATCTCCAAGAAAGTCCAAGATAAGTGATGCGGCTACCAAGCAGAAGGATATCTACAGCTTCAAAGGTGGTGTAGAAGAGCAAGCCAATATCTTTAGCTGTAGAGGTGGTCATCTCAAAAACCTTAAAGGGAGCTCAGTAGTTGAAGAAGGATGGCAGTGGCAAGATGTGCATAAGGGACTATCAGGGCATGCATGGATAGCGAGAACATGCAAGGGGACATTCCCAGATGTGCTAAGGCTTGGGCACACCAAGGTAGAGATTGTAAGATTTGGTGTAGTGCTTCCAAGCCTTGCGAGGCCACGAGAAGACCTAGGGCATTAGCTCCGACGATTCTAGGACAAGAGTTGTCCTAGGGTGGAGGTGGTGTATAGCCCTCCAGAAGCTTGAGGTCCAGGTATTGAGGATCTTGATGGGCTTTGATGGTGCTTCGGAGACCTAGGATATAAGTGGAAGCAAGGAACCAAAGCCAAGGTGTTGGGGGCGAACCCGCTCCTGCTGAAGTTTGGCTGGATATCTAATTACTGAATGATCTCATCCGATAGCGATGACCAAGATTGACCCTCGACCGAATTCACAAGATCCCTCCAGACCTTGTCCAGATGAGCTTGAATGGTAGGGGTGGCCGAGCTCCTCCACCCTAGGTAGCCGACTATCCCCGATCACAAGTCTTCTGAACTTCTCCTTCAGTCGGACTTCTTCATCCCAAGCAGGCTTCTTTCGACATTCCTTCACCTTAGGTGGCCGACCTTCCTTGATTGCAAGTCTTCCAAACTTCTCATTCAGCCGAACTTCTCCATCCTAGACAAGCTCCTTTCAACATTCCTCCATCCTAGGCAACCGACCTTCCCCGATTGCAAGTCTTCCAAACTTCTCCTTCAGCCAAACTTCTCCATCCTAGGTAGGCTCCTTTCGACATTCCTCCACCCTAGGTAGCCAACCTTCCCCGATCGTGAGTCTTTTAAACTTTTCCTTCAGCTAGACTCCTCCACCAGTCAGATTCCTTTCGGACTTCATCCTGAACCCGATTTTTTTGTTAGTTGAACTCCTTTTGAATCCATCCAGCAGACCTCCTTCCAGATTCCTCTAGCGAACTTTCTTCAAAATTTCTTCAACAGACTTCCGAACTCCTTTCAGATAAACTACAGTCACCTAGAAGAGCCTCCATGCCTACGTGGATCCAGTAATCTGCATAGCATGAACCCACTTATACACAGACAATCCTGAGGAAGTTCGAACTCCTTTGGAGTTGATGAAAATTGAAGCTCTTTGTTGCCAGCGCCTACCTCCTCCAAACTTTAACTATTAAATTCCAATGGACTGACATGTCATGACAACAGACACCACCCTCCAAAATAAACTCCACGTGGCCCTGAATGATCCATTATTGGATGGTTACGACTGTCACTATCAGTTTGTTACAAGCTCCGCCTATATAAGAGACCCTCCAAATATGCTTTCTTCTTCAGACTCTAAGCTCTCCTTTTCATCTTAAAACTTTGCCAAAATCTCTCTGAGCACTCCATTTCTGTTGGTCGAAAGAGCTGACTTGATCATCAGAGGATCTTGTCGGAGCCACTAGCCCTGACTTTGGATAAGACTTATTTTACGGATCACTGACGGCGGCCTCGTTTTCTTCGACTCTAGCCTCAATTCCAACGACTACCAGATTTCACACCAACAAGATTGGTGCTAGAAGGAGGGGCCCTCTTTCTCTTGAGGTTCTCTTATTCTTAAAGGAGTGCTCAATAGAGATCTCTCTTCTTTTCCTCGGAGTTTTTCTTCTCTAGTTGATCTCATGAGGATGCCTCCCAGAAAGGCTTCCACCCAGTGGTCAACTGTCTCTGTGGAAAGATCTCATCTAGATTTATCCACCCCCATCTCACCCTCGGCATCTCAAGTTTCACCGATGGCAATGGTGGATGCAGAGCAATTTAACCTACTAGTTCAGTAGGTTAGGGGCCTTACTGAAGCAATGCAGGCCATGCAGTAGCAGCTACCTTCAGTGTCGGCCTGATCAGAGCAGACTTCTCCAAAACCCTAGGATCCAATCTGGGGACGTCCGACTTGGGCGAGTCGGTCGGTCACCTTCGAGAAAGGGAAGCAGAGGGTAGGAAGCCCCTGCTCTGACTATGACTCTACCCCTGGAGGGACTCTACCACCGTTCAGCCAAAAAACTTTGGAGATCCACAACTGTAAAGATCTCTTGGATTGAAAGCTACGAAAAATAAATCGATAAATTGAGAAACTCTGCCATGCTCATTTCTCTCATGATAATGTTATCTGCACTAACCCTCCTTTCTCTCATAAATCATGTAGGAATCGATCCCACCAAACTTTAAGCTCCCTTAATTCGAGAGCTACAATAGGACCACTGATGCGATCGACCACCTAGGGGCCTTTTGGACCATGATGCTATTCTTGGCACACCAGACGCCATCTTATGCCAAGCTTTTTCATCTACTCCGAAGGGAGCAGCAAAAAACTGGTACTCAGCATTGAAGCTAGGTATGATCTTTTTCTTCGATTAGATGAGCCATCAGTTTGCAGCTCATTTCATCAGTAGTCGACAGCCCAGGCGAGGTTCGAACTCCCTCATCAACATCAAATAGAAAGAGAAAGAATCCATCTAGGCTTATGTCAATTGCTTCAATGCTGCTGCCCTTGAGGTCCGAAATCTAGACCAGTCCATTGCCATGACCGCGCTGAAGGGCGGCTTTCAAAAGAATGATCTATTATTCTTCCTAGAGAAGAAGTATCCTAAGGATTTTGTTGATCTGTTAGCTCAAGATGAAGGATACGCCTGAGCTGAAGAAGTCTTCAAGTTAAAGGATGAGGAAGTTGTAGGAGAGTGGAAGACAGGCGAATCTAGCACACATGTACTTGAAGAAAAGTCGAATGAAGTTCGATCGTGCTCCCGGACTAACCCCGAGCGCAAATGAGCCTAAACTCCTTCTCGAGCTCATCATCAAAGAAGCCCTGACAGAAGGGTGCGAAGAGGTTCCCCCTAGAAGATTCCACAGCTATGCCCTCCTCAATACTTCGAAAACATAAGTATTGATGAAGATCAAGAAGCAACTGCCAAGATCGGAGAGGATGCGTGCTCACCTTGGCAAGCGCAATCGTAACAAGTACTATCTCTATCATCGTGATCATGGTCACAACATAGAAGAATATATTTAGCTCCAATATGAGATTGAGGAGCTCATCAGGCAAGGTCGACTTGGCCGATTTTTGCAACGTCGGCTTGAAGGGAGAGAGGATCGATCAAGGGTACTATCGCAGTCAGAACCACCAAGGAAGGAGGAGCAATAGGGAGATTAGCCACCTCTCGGTATCATCAACACTATCTCTGGGGGACTTCAGCGAGAGGGAGCCAGCGGATCTGAAGGATCGGTAAAGAGATAGAGGATTGAAGAACCCATAGCCTTCACTGAAGTAGATGCATAGGGAGTTCAGTTCCCATATAATGACATGGTTGTAATTGCTTTAAGTATTGTAAACTATGATGTACGTCGCATCCTTGTTGATAATGAAAGTTCAGCCGATTTTTTATTTTATGATGTTTTCTCCAAAATGACTATACCTAATAGTCGGCTTGGACCAATGAACTCCCCATTGGTAGGCTTCACTGGCGATGCAGTACCAGTTGAAGGTATAATAACTTTGGTTGTGGCTATAGGGCAATATCCAAGATAGTCTAGGACACGAGTAGATTTTCTGGTAGTAAAAGCACCATCTACTTACAATGCAATCCTTGGCCAACCTAGCCTAATAAAGTTTTCAACAAGCTGTGGGGTCAAAAAAGTTAGAGAAGATCAAGTCCTGGCAAGGCATTGCTATTTAATTGCCTTGTAGAGGGGTGAGCAGCCAGATCCTTATCTGGTTGATGGGTTGGATGTCCGTGATGATCTAACGGAAGAGTGGGGTGAGCCTATGAAAAACCTTGTTTCCATCCCACTGAATGACGAGCATGCAGAGCACACAGTGCAGATCGGCTCCCACCTAGCAGAAGAAATACTAGAGCAGCTTGTCAAATTTCTATGGAGGAATGTAGATATGTTTGCTTGTGTCCCCGACGACATGCCTGGGATAGATGCAGAGGTCATGGAACATCCCCTGGCTGTTGATCCTAAACATCGGCCAGTGAAAGAGAAGATGCACAGCCATGCTCCAGAGAGGTAGAAAGCAATTACAGAGGAAGTTGTCAAGCTCCTCAAGACTGGATTCATCTGAGAAGTCAACTATTCGAATTGGGTCTTCAATGTCATGCTCATCAAAAAGGCAAACAACAAGTGGAGAATGTGCATAGACTTCAAAAGGTTGAACAAAGCCTATCCAAAGATAGCTATCCCTTACCTAGAATAGATTAGTTGTTGGATGCAACCTTGGGCCTTGAGCTCCTCACTTTCATGGATACCTTCTCTGTCTATAATCAAATCCAGATGGCACCAGAAGATAAGAAGAAAATTACATTTATTACTGACTATGGTCTTTATTGTTATAGGGTTATGCCTTTTGGCCTAAAAAATGCTAGAGCAACATACCAGCGCTTGGTTAATAAAATCTTCAAGAAACAAATCGACCGCAACATGGAGGTATATGTAGATGACATGCTTGTCAAGAGCCGAGCTTCAATAAATCACATTACTAATCTTGAAGAGACCTTCAGCACCCTTAGGAGGTACAAGATGAAGCTGAATCCAACTAAGTATGCCTTCAGCGTAACTTCGAAAAAGTTCTTGGGATTCATGGTGTCAAGGTGCGAAATTAAAGCAAATCCAGGGAAGATTTGGGTTATTCAATAGATGACTGCTTCAAAATCAATCAAAGAAGTTCAATGCCTGAGTGAAAAGGTGGCAGTCTTGAACCGTTTCATCTCGATATCGATCGAGCGATGCATATCCTTCTTGCAAGTCCTAAAATAGTCGAAGAACTTCTACTGGACCACCTAATGTCAACAAGCCTTTAAAGAGCTCAAAGACTACCTCTGTTCACCTCCCCTATTAGCAAAGCCCAAATCCGAAGAGGAATTATTTTTGTACCTGATGATCTTTCTAGCGGCACTTATAGCAGTCCTAGTCAAAGAAGAGATGAAAGTACAATGATCGATCTACTACATAAGCCAAGTCTTGAGGGATGCTGAGACTAGGTATACTAAATTAAAAAAATTAACTTATGCTCTTCTGATTGCAGCCAAGAGACTTCGGCTCTACTTTTAGGGGCACATAATAACACTCCTCATTGATCAGCCAATCAAGGCAGTTCTTCACCGAACAGATGCCTCAGGAAGAATCGCAAAGTGGGCAATTGATCATAGAGTTCAACATCAATTATCAACCTCAACCCCTCGATCAAAGCTCAGATACTGACCAATTTTATAATTGAATGCATGATCCTAAATGATGTCAAATCTGAGTAGAATGAGGTCAGCATTCGGTGGCTGCAATCGAGCTTCTCCGAAGAAAGAGCAGACATTTTCGAAGGTTTCTAGGCCCTGTATGTTGATGGCTCTTCCAATGGTTTCGGTGTAGGAGCTAGACTGATCTTGGTCAACCTAGAAGGGGTTATTGTCGAGTATGCACTGCATTTTGAGTTTTCTATAATAAATAATGGAGCAGAATATGAAGGTCTGATAGTGAGGCTGAAGAGAGCAAAAGAAGTAGAAGCAGATTGATTCCAAGCTTATAGTGATTTGTAGTTGGTAGTGGAATAAGTCAACAGCGATTATGAGGCTCAAGAGGAAAATATGAGAAGATACCTTAAGAAAGTAAGGAGCTTGATCCCGGCATTCAATAGTTTCAATATCCAATGGATCCTGAGGGTGGAAAATGCTAGAGCCGACCTTCTATCCAAATTGGCCATACTTGCCCCCAATGAACTTCCAAAGAAAGTATACTTTGAAGTACTGAAATGTTCCAGTTCGAAAGAGCTACTGATTGCCAAGCAGATTGACTATGATCCCTACTGGATTGATCCGTTGACTGCCTATCTCAGAGGTAAAACTCTCCCTCATGACCCAAAGGAAGCTCAGAAGTTGAGGAACCAGACCTCCCGGTATGTACTTTACGAAGATAAACTATATAAGAGATCATATTCTTTGCCACTTTTAAGATATCTTCAACCTTCCAATCCCGAATTTGTATTATGGAAGGTGCATGAAGGAATCTATGAAAACCATCTGGGTGCCAAATTTCTGTCTGATAAACTACTTCGGCAAGGTTATTATTGGCCGACTATGCATCATGATTGCATTGAATATGTTAGAAAGTATGACCGTTGTCAAAGAAATTTAAATATACAAAGTCAGCTGGCCTTCGAGCTTACCGCACTAAGCGCCCCTTGGCTATTTGTATAATGAGAAATGGATATACTTAGCCCCTTCCTGATGGCACCCAGACAATGGAAATTTCTCTTGGTTGCGATCAACTACTTCACCAAATGGATCAAGGCCAAATCCCTGGCAAAGATTACTGAAGCCAAAGTGTAAGACTTCATCTAGAAGTCGATTGTTTGCAGATTTGGCTTGTCCTGAACCCTCATTATAGATAATGGACGATAATTTGCTGGGAAGAAGTTTGCTGAGTTCTATGAAGGTTTGAACATCTTCCACAACTTCACATCAGTAGCTCATCCGCAAGCGAGCGGTCAAGCCAAACTAATAAATAGAACCTTATTGTAAGGCATTAAGGCAAGGCTTGAAAGAGCAAGGGAGACTTGGGTGGATGAGTGATAAGAGTGCGATGTTGTCCTTGAGATACCATGTTTATCAATTTAATTCAACTTCTTAAAATAATTAAAAATACATAGATAGTAGTGAGTCGAGTTGAATCCATAGGAAAGGTAGTGTTTTTAGATTTGAAATCATTGATTTTTGAAAAGAAAAAGAAAAGAAAAAAATTTTGAAATCAAAAGTGAAGTCGGAAAATAAAAAGCAAAAATTAAAAGATACAAAAATTTAAACTTGGTACTAAGATCTACTAGTTAGATCTTAGCATCTACTTGCAATAAAATAAAAAGCAATAATTAAAGTGCTAAAATTAAATTACAATAAAAATAAAGAGCACAAAATTAAAAAGCATAAAAATAAATATTATATTAATTAAAATTTTAGAATTTAAATACATGAAATTAAAAAAAAATAAAATAAAGTAGTCTGATCTCTGATCTTGGATCGACATTGGTGGAAAGATGGTGTAGAAGCCCAGCTTTTTCTCTCAGCACCAGTTGTCTTGAAGCAGCAATTAACCCAAAGCCTGGCTTCACCCTGTATCAAAGCCTCACCTTAATCGAAGATTATGAACTCTGGAGGCCTGGGGTCTTATTTATAGAGCTAGGAGGGCTGGAGAGTTTTCTTCTAAGCAACGTGGGACTAAGAAGCTCTTTGATCATCAAAATATGGAGAAATCTGAATGAAATCCATATTAAAAGGAGTCTTGGTTGAATTCTACTACTTTGGATGAAATCTGGCCATTTCAATAGGAATCCAATGAACCAAAAATCATCAAAATCGGATGCATATCAGCCCAGATTAAGTCGGATTAAATTCTAGCCATTGATCGCATGTTGATGGAAAAAATGTGGCTGCTGATTGCACGTTGGGAGTCCTGATCACCATCGGGAGCTTTCTTCGCCATCGAAACTTCACCAACTAGTTTTCTAGCTGTCAGATCATGCTAGATCATTGAGCATTGTTTGAATCAAAGAAGGATTTATCATGGGCCATCAGATCTCCATCGGATCGAATGTAGGCCATTGGATCACGTAATTACTATAGCTATGGACCGCATGAATCGGGCACACTGAATGCCTCAGCCAATCATCGCTCGCTGCTTTGATGCAAAATTACCTCTTTATCCTATAAACCATGATGGATTTTTCATGAACCCATTAAGGGTCTAGGTCCACCACGTGTCGCTCCATGATTCATCAGTTTCTGCTGAGCTGGCGGTCCACGCCTTGATCGTGGATCGGCTGATGGCTTCCACGACTGAGTCAGCTAGCATGACTGGCTTGGCGCGTTGGCTTTGTTGGCTTAGCTTGGTGCATTGACTTTATCGACTTGGCTCGGCATGTTTGGATGCATCGACTGATATGGCACGGCGGCTTGAGCCGACTAAGCCATATGTTATTTTTTATTTATTTTATTTCTTTAGAAATTCATATCTTCTCTATTTTAGCTCTATTTTGCTCAAAACTTAATTTGTTATGATAAAAAAAATAAGCTCTTTCTATTGATAATAAAATTTTATTTTTTAATTTTTATTATTTTTTAATTAATTTTTTAATTAATAAAAATATTAATTTCTTAAAAAATATATATAAATTGATCATTAATTCTTAAATATTAATATAAATTAATTAATAAATTAATACTTTTATTGATAAATTTATGGTACTTATCACACCCTCCAACTTAAGCTTTGCTCATCCTCGAGTAAAGAAAAAATTTAGTTTCAAATATCTTTTAACTTTAGAGTTTTGAATTTTTCCTAAGCAGATTTTAAAATGGCCATTGATATTCAGTAGAATATAAGTGTGATATATCATTGGGATATTAATACTTATCAATAAAAAAATTAAGTAAAGAATATTAATTTTTTTCTAAATATTTTCTAAATTATCCTACCTTTATCTTTGAATTGTCTAAACTTTCGTATAGGCAAGTGTATTGCTACTTCCACCCTTCATTTATTAATTTTTATTTCCACATTGTCCACTTTTTGATGTGAATATCATTGCTTACTTAGGCAATGGGACCCGATTACTTGACGAAAAACCAATATATATTTTTTTTTAACGTTGTACCACTATTGAGTGTCTTAATCCATTAAGCTTTCTATTTGATCCATGTAGCAAGTCTTGGGCCAATGACTTCTAAATCAGTTGGCTTTAGGGCACTAGGTATAGAATATTCCTCAAGCTTACTAGCTCGAATCAAACAGGCTATGAGTTAAGACTAGCTTTACAATGAGCTTCTCTATCCTTCCCACCTTTTGATCCGAAACTTAATGCTTACCTAGGCAAAGAGGCCCGGTTACTCAGTAAGAAGTACTTAAAAATTATTTTATTTAATTTTTTATATAAAAAAGAGTATAGTTATCCTACATAAGCCCATAAAAAATAAACTTTTCTTTGATGCTAGTAGAAAAAATTAGAAATGCTCAAAATTTTTTTTTTATGTTCTAGACTTAATTCTTTATTGGATTTTTTTAATACTTGATCCCTCAATATCTCAAAAATTCTCTAATTTGTGTATCAATTTTTTTTAAAAATGTTTAGTTTAATTTGATTCTTAAGCATAATCAGGTGTCTAAATACTAAATACTAACTTTTTTGAGGACTTAAAATTTTTAAAATTTTTATTTTTTTCCTCTGCCAAACTTAATCGACATTATCCTCAATGGAGAAAAAAAATAAAGGGTGTAATAAAGAACATGAAAGAATACACCTGACTCAATGTATATGGTCCAGCATATGCCTTTGAAAATTTAAGCTCTCCCTCCAACTTATTCAAATTATGCTCTAAAGAAAATCAACTGAAAAGATAAATTAGACTAAAGAAAACTAAATATTTGGTTGCCTCCTAATAAGTGCTAAGTTTACCATCTTCAGCCAGAAATAATGTAGCTTACTATCCTATATCAAATATTGCATTGACAAATTCCAACGATTTTGGATTGCCAATCTCAGAAAGATAATTTCTTATCCCTTTATTGATATAATCATTGTTAATTGAAAGAACATAATTTGCGATCTCATTCTCAGACCCATATTTATTAAGAATTTCTCCTATTTGTTCTTCTAAAATGCATATAAATTGAGTTTTTGAATTAGGAGTTAAGTTTAATGCACTGGGTACTGGCAGGGTGACTAAAGGTGGTTTTAATTTTGGAGGTAAATTAATGTGATTTTGCTTAAATAACTTTATTGACATTTCATTACATGCCTCTTGATTTTTGTAAAAAGAATCGGCTTCTAGGGTTGAAGGAAATAGGACATTTGGTTTATAAATCTTGGGTAAATCATCTATTCTCTTTTCTCTATGTCTATCTCATTTAAATTGGAAATAGCATCAGTACTAATTCCTGGCTTGGGTTCTTCTATGTGGTTAGTCTCAGTACTAACCTATTCCTCTAAATTTTTATTTTAGTTAGCATCAGTACTAACTTCTCTCATCTGGTCTTGGTATGGGTCCATAAGAATCCTATAGCTTTTAAGTTCAGGAATTACTTTGGTATTCTCAAATTAAGGATTCTTAAGTGAGACATTAAATTGATAACTTGATCCAGATGGTTGGAGGACAATAGGTGGATTGTTTGAAATTGGTAGATTTGATAGTTGATCTAGTTCTATCCTTATGTTAGACTTAATTAATTATCCTATTTGAGCTTCCAGCTTGGCGATAGATTCTTATTGAGTCAAGATCGATTATTATTGATTCAAAATTAATTATTGAAGTTGGTTAAATCTATCATTAGCTAGATTAGTCTGTTGAGGAGGTGGATATGATAGCTGGTTGTTATATGATGGTTGGGTAAACTGACTAGATTGACCATTATTATAGGCATAGTTTTGGTATTGAGACCTATTTTGTTAGTTTTGGACAGATAAATTTGGGTCTGAGCCTGAGTTTGTTGGAATATCTAAGAAAAATTAGAGTAGTTACTTCAATGTTGGTTATATGAATTTGAAAATGGGTCATTAATCAATTTGGAGTAATCTTGAGCAACTTGAATTTGTTCATAGATAAAATATGAAAATTGTGCAGCAACAGGACATTCATTCATATGATGGGTTGGGCTAGCACAAATAGAATAAAACTTCTGATAATTAGAATGTGATGTGAATTGTGCAGGAGATTGTTGACTAAGGATTAAGAGTTGATCTAATTTCTGGACAAGAATATCAACTTTATCTAATTTTTAGACTACTAGGTTTAGATTAGCCATTTGATTATCAAGTTTAATATGAATCAACCATTCAATTAAGTTCAACTAAATCAGAAAAAGCGATTTGCATGTATTAGTGTAACCCTAATGTATGGTTCAGAACTTTTTAGATTTTATATATATATTTTTTTATTATTTTATTATATTATTATTTTAATTTTTTTTCAAATTATTTAAATTATTTAAATTATTATTATTAATTTAATTTAATTTAATTTAATTATTATTTTTAATATTTTTAGTTAGTTTAATTTAATTTAATTTAATTTTTATTTTTTTTATTTTATTTTTGAAGAGGAAAAAAAGAAAGAAGTAAAAGTTCTAAAGAAAAGGTCTTAAAGAGTTCTAGAACTAAGAAGAGAGAGAAGAATTATGTTTAATTAGGTTTGAAGTTGGTCAGCAATCAAGTTGGTCAATCAATCTTGACTAAGGATTATCCTAAGTCTAAACAACTCCTAACTACCAAGGTCACCTTCAAGCCCTCCAAGTGTAGGATCAGCCAATCAATTGGCCAGATAAGTGTAAGGTCGGTGGGAGTTCCCTCGTTGCTTGCCTTAGACATCAATTATGCTTAGCCACGTAAGCTAACAGAATCAATTAGAAACCACCTTCCTTCGAGCCCAGTCGTCCCTGAACCACTTTTCTAGACATCAGTCAAATTGACTAATCCTAACCTAGTTTAACTCTTAAGATTCCTTATCCTATTGAGCTCGAGTTCTTAGGGCTGATGTTTAATTGATTTTAAATTAAAGGCTTAGGTCAATGCAGGATGCTGGTTGGTTGTTTGTGGGCTAAGGATGATCAAATCCCCACCTTATCTTGTTTAATTGGGTTGTGCCCTTAATTTGATTTAATATGAAATATGCATAAAAAAAATTTCAATCAAAGGAGTTCTATGCAATTTAAACTAGATGCAATTAAATTGATTAAACATAAGAGCTTACCTTATCTCCAATGATCACCAAATAAAATAAAAATAAAACTAATATGTTGCATGCACTAAGTAGTTAGAATTTCTAATCTTGTCCTGAGATTTTTAATTAGGTTTAAATAAATATTTTTATAAATTAATTTAAAAATAAAATAAATAAATAAATAAAGGGTTTAAGAAAAAAGAAGTAGGGTTAGGATTGATCTCACCAAGCAAAATAGAATGATTTGTTCCTTGCCCTGGTTCTTTTTGTTCTTTAATCTCTTTTTCTACAAAATAAAAAAAAAATTAGCAAGCAATATTTACAAGGAAATAAAAATTTTATTTATAATTTATTTATAAAAAAATCAAAGAGAATCAAAGAAATTTTAATATTTTATGCCTTCTTCCCGGCAACGGCGCCAAAAACTTGATAGGGATCACGATGCTGTCGTTAAGACACCGTGTTTATCAATTTAAATCCGACTCTTTACTTTTTAAACTAATTAAAAATTATGTAAGATAAGTGGTGAGTCGGGTCGAATCCACAGAGAAGGCAATGTTTTTATATTCTGAAAATCTTTGATTTTTTTTTTTTAAAAGAAAAAGAAAAGAAAAGAGTTTTGAAATCAAAAGTCGAAAAATCGATCTAAAATAAAAATAGAAAATTAAAAGATGCAGAAATTTAAACTTTGGTACTAAGATCTACTACTTAGATCTTAGCATCTACTTATAATAAAGTAGAAAGTAATAATTAAAGTGTAGAAATAAATTACAATAAAAATAAAGAGCACGAAATTAAAAAGCATAAAAATAAATATTACATTAATTAAAATTTTAAAATTTAAATACATAAAATTAAAAAAATAAAATAAAATAAAATAGCCTGATATCTAATTTGGATCGACAATGGTGGAAAGATGGTGTAGAAGTTCAACTTTTTCTCAAGGCACTAGTTGCCTTGAAGCAGCCATTAACCCAAAGCCAAGCTTCATCCTGTACCAAAGCTTCACCTTAATTGAAGATTATAAACTCTGGAGAACTGGGGTCTTATATATAGAGCTAAGAGGGCTGGAGAGTTTTCTTCTAGGTAATATGAGACTAAGGAGCTCTTTGATCATCAAAATATGGAGAAATTCATGTAAAAATCAGATTAAAAGGAGTCTTGGTTGAATTTTGCTGCTTTGGATGAAATCTGGCCATTTCAATAGGAATCCAATGGACCAAAAATCATCAAAATCGAATGTATATCGACCCAGATTATGTCGGATTAAATTTTGGTCATTGATCGCGCATTGATGGAAAAAATCTGGCCATTGATCACGTGTTGGGAGTCCTGATCATCGTCGGGAGCTTTCTCCGCCATCGGATCTTCATCGACTGGTTTTCTGGCCATTGGATCGTGCCAGATTATTGAGCACTGTTCGAATCAAAAAGGAATTTATCGTGGGCCGTCAGATCTCCATTGGATCGAATGTAGGCCATTGGATCGTGCAATTACTGTAGCTATGGATCGTACAAACCAGGCACACCGAATGCCTCAGCCAACGCCGCTCGCTGCTTTGATGCAAAATTACCTCTTTACCCTGTAAACCATGATGCATTTTCCATGAACCCCTTAAGGATCTAGATCCACCACGTGTCGCTCCATGATTCATCGATTTCTATTAAGCTGGCGGTCCACATTTGGATTGTGGACCAACTGACGGCTTCTACGGCTGAGTCGGCTAGCATGGCTGGCTTGGCGTGCTGACTTTGTCGGCTTGGCTCAGTATGCTAGCTTTATTTGCTTGGCTTGGTGCATTTGGATGCACCGACTGATATAGCGCGGCGGCTTGAGCCGACTGAGCCATATGTTATTTTTCATTTAATTTTTTATTTATTTTATTTATTTAGAAATTCATATCTTCTTCATTTTAGCTTTGTTTTACTCAAAACTTATTTTGTTGTGATCAAAAAAATAAGCTCTTTCTATTGATGATAAAATTTTATTTTTTTTATTTTTATTATTTTTTAATTAATAAAAATATTAATTTCTTAAAAAATATATATAAATTGATCATTAATTTTTAAAAATTAATATAAATTAATTGATAAATTAATACTTTTATTGATAAATTTATGGTACTTATCAATGAGCTTTACCATATCCTATGGGCATACCAAACTACTTAGAAGCTTCCAATTGGAGAAATGCCGTTCACTTTGGCTTTCGGAATGGAAGCAATCATCCCGATAGAGCTCAAGTTACCATCGACATGGGTTCTAGCCTTCAGCGAGCAATGCAATTCGCAAAACCTCAGAGCAAACCTCGATCTACTAGAGAAAAAATAAGAAGAAGCCTAAGTTCATGTGGCTGCTTATAGACGAAGAGTGGCCCGCTACTATAACTTCGGAGTCAAAGGCAAAATATTCAAAGTGGGAGATTTGGTACTTCGATGAGCTGCCATTTTACAATCTCAAAACCAAGGGAAGCTCGCACCAAACTGGGAAGGTCCTTATGAAGTCAAAGAGATCATCCGGCCTGAAACTTACTACTTGAAGGAGTTTGGAGGCACTGATCTCCCATGACCATGAAGCATGGAGAACTTATGCATGTACTATCAATAATCTTATTTTAATAAAATCTTCTTATTTTAAAATCTTCGATCTTGGTGCAAAACTATGATGATAGAAAATAGTTTTTCAAATTTTATCATTAAATGAAGTTAACCCTATTAGAAATAGATGGAGAAACTCATCTTAACATTGAGCTAAAGCGAAGACCTTGATTACTTAAGTCAAGATGCGGGGAGAGGCTCTTTCAATCGATCATTTTGTTAGATATGTGTGCTCTAGAAGTCAGAATTGGCTGACACTGGTTATACAATTCTAAGGATAAAATTATAATTTTGATTATAAATAATAAAATGGATTATTTTCTATCATAATATGTATTTAGTGTCTGTGATATATCCCTTGAGTTAATGGCAATGATATTTTTTATTTTCAAGAGTTGAAAATTTAAGACATTAATTTTCATTATTAACTCATAAAATGCTCTTGACCGTAGGATCATCATGAGGATGGTGATTGATCTAAAAGATTAGTGTACAATCGCTTCTTTATAGTAGATGAATCTTGAGTCTATGGTATAGAGACACCGGAGCAAGAGTACATTAGAGAATGAGGGTACTTAGTGTGACCATCTTGAGCAGTCATTAGGAAGTCTACTTTCTCGTCGATGATTGGCTCGAAGCTGTAGTTATGTATTTGGTTCTTTGACCTGAGGTGCATCGACAGTTCATCTTGAGGGTATTATAGTTTGACTACACTATCACTCGGTCTCCTAGCTATTCAGAACCCTGAGGTGTATATTAGCTATAGCATGTTCATTGTAGGAATTGGATTGCACCAAGAAAAAATCTATCTACCTCGATAGATAAGGAGTAGCCCTATGATGATCATGAGAATCAAGTCAGTAAGCCCATGGCCATGGCAGAGTGAAATAATAGAAAGAGTTTCTATTAAGATTTTCACATTGGAATTGAATCAAATGATTAATCATATGATGGATATTAGGGTTTGACGAGTTCACCTTAATCCTAATTCGATCGGAGCTCAAGATAGAAGAACTTAATCACACAGGTAACTATACCAAGAGATTCATTTTCAGTTCTGATGGGTTGCCATCTTATATTGCTAGGTGTCATTAGTGGATTTTGAGAGCAATTAGAATGATTTCGATGATCGATCATTCTAGTTATTTGAATCAGAAAAGTTCTGATCAATCGAAAGGTGTTTCGATGATGTCGATGATAGAGATCACGATATATCTCATTATCATACGAAACTGAAGCTAACTAGATCACACAAATAAGAATTTCAGTCTGGATATCATCAATTGGACTAACCTAGTTTAATTGATTTAAATTAGATTCAATTAGGTTCAAGAAAATCATGCTAGCACATGATTGAGCCTAATATTCTTCTTTAATTACCATTAAAAGTTGTCTCAACTAAGCCAAATATGTTTGGGATCACTCAGGTACCTTTACTTGATTTGATTAGAGCTTGTTCAGATCAGAAAAGGGTTGTCTTAATTTATGAGATGAATTTGAGACAACACCTGCCATTTTCCATCACCTGCTAAATCTTGTCTTTTGACTTTGGTCAACCGTTGACCCTTGACACTTAGACATCTGCCCATGTGTCAAACCATCATAAGAGAGAACATTTAGACCAGTCCACCTGCTAAAAGATAGGAGGATAAGGGGTGCTACCTAGGGAGGCGTGCACCAATGGATTGTGACACCTGGAGTCCCAAACAAATGGGACTCCAGGTTGCTTCGGGGATTCTACCTAGGTGGCGCCAAAGACTAGACTTTGATCAGTCTTCGTGCCATCTAAGGATGGTTCAGAGGGGCTCTCATTTGATTGGATTAGATGATGTCATCCCACCAGTCAGATTTAGATCTGATTGCACTAAAGGCCATGATTGGTCGGGATGATGTGGCACTGCATGGCGCAGTAGGATCTACATAAACCCTATCTATGCTTAGGATTTAGATCCCTAGCCCATTACCCATGCCACAAGGCTGCTCCTCTCCCTCCTCCATGCCATCTTTAGGTCCTCTCTCTCCTATCCATGCCTAAGATCCTTTGGGCTTCATTTTGGTGCGATCTAAGCAAGAGAAAGGTGATGAGAAAGGAAGAAGACACCTTTGCTGCAAAAGATGACACCCAATCTTCAAAAAGAGTTTTGAAGATCCTCCAAATCAGATCTAGATTTGATATTTGGAGAAGTGATAAAGAAGGAGAAGATCTCCAAATCCTATCCAAGTGGATATCAATAGAGGCCAGGTACTTGCGTGGCTAGATCCAGAATCTCAGAAAGACATCAGGATCATCACAGGATAATCTGTTTACCCACTACAAGGTAAAATTAATTTAGATTTAATTTATCCTTTATTTTTATTTTATTTTTTTATTAGATCAATAATATCAAATCTAAAAAATCTCATATTTGATCTAGATTCAAAAGAAAAAATTTTGAAATATCTCTCCTGATCCAATCAGATCTGAACGAACCTGATCCAAAAAATAGGATTTTTCCTTCAACTAGTATCAGAGCCTGGTTACATTAGATCTAATTTTAATTTATTTTGATCTAATAATTAGATGATTTTAGAGGTCACATGAGATATGATTAGATCTAAAATTAGAAAAATTAAAAATTAAATAATTTAGATCTAAGTTATACAAGATGCATGACTAGTTATAGAATAGAATTATTATATGTATAGTCTTGCATGATCATAATTTAATTTGATTAGTTATAATTTTTAGATCTACTTATTTACTATTTTTTGATATTATAAATATTATAATAAAATATAAAAAATAAAAAAAATAAAGTTATTTAATTTTTGTTCATATGAGATATGATGAATGCTTGTTTAGACTAGTTGTAGAATAGTTCTACATAATTATCTAAAATAAAATTTATTTTGATATGATCAATTTATATTTATTTTTTTAGATACTTGTGAGTTAATTTAGATCTAAAAACATGCATTACATGATACATGAAGATGTATGCAAAATATGTTTATTATTAGATTAATTTTTATATATGAGATATATGATGTAGATCTAACTAATTTTGTAGTTTTCATATTTTTGATTAAGGTGTTCTCCTTGGCTGTCTGATCATAAGAATAAAGTAGGGTTTAAATGTCCTCTCCTCTCATTCGATGGGGTGTTCTTATGATGTGTAGGGGTACTGCATGTTCGTCCTTAATCAAAAATCTAAAACTTATTTTCTGCAAAACCCTAGATCCTGAAATCCTAAGATTTTATTTACATATTTTATTTGTGAATCCTAAATTTAATTAAGAATTAAGATTATGAAATATGTTAAGTCTAAAAATTAAGAATTTTCAAATTTAAGATATATTCATAAAATTGGATTCAGGCTTGGGTAGCTCAATTAGGTCTAGTGGTTGATCAAACTGAATTAAGAGTTGGTTAGATGGGATCAAGAGTGCTTAAATTGACCAGCCTAATAGGATTAAGTTTGGGTCAAGATCGAATCACATGAGTGATCGGTCATGCTAAGACCTAATTAGGCTTAGTGGTTAGAGTCTGGATTGTAGGCTAATCTAATTAGTTCTAGCTCAACAATTTGGTGTCTAAGGTAAGTCGGCAGATATGACTGACTGATTTTTAATTGGGAGCTACTCGATTCAAATGCATTCTTGTCGAGTTAATGGCATATCCTTTCCATCGATCTCACTTACCAGGCTATATTTGTTGATCCAGTTATGATCTAAGGTGGTTAACAATCCAAGCTAACCCATGCCACTAGGTTAGTCATAATTGTTATGGCTACTGTAAGTCATGTTTAAGGAGACCTAAAGCAAATCTTCCTAAAAAAATATTAAGTCTAAGGTCTTCCACCATTGTAGATAGGCAGGCCCTTCCTGAGGTTGATTATTCTCGACTGGTCATACTGGTTCAGTTGCACTAGGAAGATGCAACCATGTCTATTAGGCATTGGATGCTATGAGCTGGAGGATAAATTGGGCTCAATATTTTAGGTACGGTGAGAGACCCAATTAGGAATCCAATTTGTGCAAATGGTGGGTTTGACTTAACTAAGGAGTGGATCAATATTTCGAGCATGGTAAGATTCATGAATTAGAGACCAAGTTTAGGTGCACCATGATTAGAAAATCATTGGACAAGAGTTGTCCACTCATTGGCTAAGCCATCAACAATAACTGTCAGATGAGGTGATGAGTCAGTTGGTGGGACTGCACCATAAAGGAAAATTCTGATTTCCCGATCCAGCTTCATTCAGATCTGATCAGATCAAGAGATATATTTCAAAATTTTTTTCTTTGATCTATATTAGATCTAGAATATTTCAGATTTGATTCTTATTATTTTAATAAATAAAATAAATAAGGATAAATTAAATCAAATTTAATTTACCTGATTTGGGTAATTCTATTACCTTGTTGATGATCCTGTATGCAGCGGAAGGTTCTGGATCTAGCCACATAAGCGC
>QRFJ01002051.1:0-20398 GCA_006176705.1 Cocos nucifera | reverse complement strand
TAAGAGATCTTGCTCATGCATTAAATCTCCTCTAGTGTGTTGGGACACATTTTCTTGGAGAGATGAATGCCATGTCTGAAGGATACCAATCCCCTCTTGGATTTTTCCATGCTAAACCTCTTTAACACTTCCTCTATGTACATCTTCTGTGAAAGACCTAGCATCCTATTCGGTCTATCTCTATAAACTTTGATTTCAAGAATGAAGGATGCTTCTCCTAGGTCTTTCATGGAAAATTCTTTATATAACTATATTTTAACTGTGTTCAATATGGAAATATCAGTCCCAATAAGGAGGATATCATCCACGTACAGTATGAGGAAGACAATAGCGCTCCCAATGATCTTTCTGAAAATACATGATTCCTCCTCATTCTTGATGAAACCAAATAATTTGATCACATCATTAAAATGAGTATTCCAACTCCAAGATGCTTGCTTAAGTCCATATATGGACCTTTGCAGCTTGCATACTTTCTGATTAGTATCACTGGATGTGAAACCCAGTGGCTATTTCATATAGATATCTTCCTCAAGATATCCATTTAAGAATGTTGTTTTCACATCCATTTGCCTTATTTCATAATCGAAATAGACTGCAACAGCAAGCAATGTATGAATGAATTTAAGCATGGCTACTGGTGAAAAGGTATCCTGATAGTCATTGCTTTCATGCTAACTATAATCTTTTACCACTAATCTAGCTTTGAATGTCTTTGCATTTTCATCTGTACCAATCTTTCTCTTATAGATCTATTTACACCCAATAGGTACTATACCTTCTGATGGATCTACCAAGATCCAGACTTGGTTTGAGTGCATCGAGTCAATTTCTGACTTCATTACCTCTAACCATTTTTCGAAGTCGATATCGAATATTGCCTCATTATAGGTTTTGGGATCATCAATATGAACTCCATTACCTACGAGGAATATTTTCTCTACTTTGAAATAGTACCTAAGTACCTCTCAGAAGGATGGAAAATCCTTTTTGATCTTCGAGGTGGAGGAGGTAGTGATTATATTGGCTCAACCTGATTTGGTTCCAAAGGATCCTTAGCTTTTTGCTCTTGGGAGACTTTCTCCTCTAGCTTGATCTGCTTTCCAATGCTGCCATCTTGAATAAACTATTTTTCAAAAAAGATGGCATGTCGACTCACAATCATATTGTGATCTTCTGGAATGTAGAAATAATATCCTAATGACTCTTTAGGATATCCTATGAATCAAAATCTAAAGGATCTGTAGTCTAACTTATCCGTTTGTTATTTTTTGACATGAACCAGACAACCCTAATTTCTGAGATGACTCAGACTTGATTTCTTACCATGCCATATCTCATACGGTATGGTAGAAATGATTTAAGAAGGAACCATATTCAGCAAATATATAGCAGTTAACAAACTATCCCTAAAGAAAATTAGGAAGGTCTGTGTGGCTCATCATAGATCGGATCATATCTAATAGGGTTTGGTTCCTCCATTCTAAAATTCTATTGAGTTGAGCTATTTTAGGTGGAGTCCATTGAGAGACTATGCCATTCTGCTAGAGATAGTCCAAGAATTCCTAACTAAGGTATTCACCTCCTCGATCTGATCGAAGAATCTTAATGGATTTTCGAATTTACTTTTCTACTTCATGTCTGAATTCTTTAAAATTTCCAAAGTCTTCAGACTTGTATCTCATAAGATACACATATCCATACCGAGATAAATCATCGATGAAGGTTATGAAGTAGACAAAATTGCCTCTAGTTGGCACATCAAATGGACCGTACACATCAGTTTGTACTAGGGCAAGAAAATCCATGGCCCTTTCCCCATGTCCTATAAAAGAAAGTTTAATCGTTTTGCCATGAAGACATAATTCATAAATTAGATATGACTCAGAAGTCAATGAACTCAATAGCCCAATTTTCTCCAATTTGTTAACCCTATCTTCTACTATATGACCTAGTCTAAGGTGCCATAGATACCTATCATTTGGACTATCCTTGGGTTATTTTGATTTTATAGCATTCACATTTTGCTCGATATTAAAAATAGATACATCAATATGTAACTAGTAAAGATTGTTAATAAGAAAACCACTTGCAATTTTATTTCTTTCATAAAGAATGTTACAATGATCCTTAAGAAAACTAATTACATAGCCTTCTTATGCTAAAAAAAAATAGAAATCAAATTTTTGCTTGCAGCAGGCACATAATAACAATCCCTAAGTACTAAATCTAAACCAGATGATAGTCGAAGAGGATAGGTTCCCATGATCGTAGTAGCAACTCATGCTCCATTTTCAATGCATAGGATCATCTCACCATCCCTCAACCTCCTGCTATCCTCAAGACCATGCATGAAAGCACATAAATAAGCACTAGAACTAGAGTTAAGCATCCAACTGGATGTAGAAGAAATCATAAATTTAGATTCAATAACGAGCATACCTCCAGAAGGACCTGCCTCTTTCTTATTCTTCAGGGTGGCTAGGTATATAGGGCAGTTTTGCTTTCAGTGGTCGTCAGTGTTGCAATGAAAATATTTTTTTTTATCAACGGCCTTCTTTCTCTGCTCTGCCTTCTTTTTCTTTCCTCCTTCCACCTTCTATCTTTTCATAGACTTCTTCTTCTTTTCAAAAGACTTTCTCTTCGAAGAAGTCCGTTCCATAGCAAATACTGAGCCTTTAGAACCTTTCATTGAAAGCTGAGTAGTAACCATCATGTTCATAAGCTCAACCAAAGTATTTTGAAGTTTATGCATATGGTAGTTCATGATGAACTGCCCATATGCATCAGTCAAGGATTGCAGAATTATATCATCTTGCAGATCTAGGTCAAACTTCACTCTAAGCTTCTCAAGCTCTTCCGAGTTCTTGATCATCATCAGACAATAATCTTGGACTGAATGTCCATCACGCATTTTAGCCTTAAATAGTCATTTAGTGACCTGATATTTGGCTGCATGACTCTGTTCACCAAACATCTCTTACAGGTGAGCCAACATTTGATAGATAGTCTTGATTTCTTCATATTGGTGCTGAGACATTAAGCCCAACATGTAGTATCTGGCTTTGTTATCTTCATCCATCCACTTGTCAAGAGATGCTCTTCATTCAGCGAATGAACAAGTTGGTAAGGTGAGGGGATCCTGGTCTAATACATGAGTTAACTTCTCAGAACCCAAAATAATTTTGAAGTTTCGAAGCCAATCCTTGTAATTAGGTTCGGTCAGTCTATGGGTGTCTAGGATACATGCTAGTGGATTGGATGCAGACATTTTGCTTTTTTTGTAGAGTCAAAGTTTCTAGTTAGATATTATAATTAAGACTTGATCAATTTATTTAGGAGTTTAATTTTTAAATAAATTAGCTCTCACTATTTTCTTGGATCCCTACACTCCCTCTGTAGAGATGCAAAAATCTCCATGATTTTAGATTTCTATTGGGTGGTGCAGTCCCACTAACTGACTCATCACCTCACCTAACAATTATTGATGATAGGTTAGCCAATGAGTGGACAACTCTTGTCCAATGATTCTCTAATCATGGTGCACCCAAACTTGATCTCTAATTCATGAATCTCACAATGTCCGAAATATTGATCCACTCCTTAGTTCAGTCAGACCCACCATTTGCACAGATTGGATTCCTAATTGGGTCTCTCACCGTATCTAAAATATTGAGCCCAATTTATCCTCCAGCCCATAGCATCCAATGCCTAATAGACATGGTTGCATCTTTTTGGTGCAACTGAACCACTATGATCAACCGAAAATAATCAATCTCAGAAAGGGTCCACATATCTACAATGGTAGAAGACCTTAGACTCAATCTTTTCTTAGAGAGATTTGATTTAAGTCTCTTTAAACTTGACTTACAATAGCCATAACAATTATGACTAACCTAGTGGCATGGGTTAGCTCGGATTGTTAACCACCTTAGATCAAGACTGGATCGACAAATATGGTTAGGTAAGTGAGACTGATAGAAGGGATATGCCATTAGCTCGATAAGAACGCATTCGAGTCGAGTAGCTCCCAATTAAAAACTAGTTGATCGTATCTACTAGACTTATCTTAGATAACAAATTATTGAGCCAGAATCAATTAGGTTAGCCTACAATCGAGACTCTAACCACTGAGCCTAATTAGGTCTTAGCTTGATCGATTACTCATGTGATTCGATCTTGATCCAAAATTAATCTTATTAGGCTGGTTAATTAAGCACTCTTGATCCCATCTAACCAACTCTTGATTTGGTTTGATCAACCGCTAGACCTAATTAAGCTACCCAAGCCCAAACCCAATTTTATGAATATGTCTTAAATCTAAAAATTCTCAATTTTTGGACTTAATATATTTCATAATCTTAATTCTTAATTAAGTTTAGGGTTCACAAACAAAATATATAAATAAAATCCTAGGATTTTAGGATCTAGGGTTTTGCAGAAAATAAGTTTTAGATTTTTTATTAAGGACGAATGCGCAACATCCCTACACATCATAAGAACATCCCATCGAATGAAAGAAGAGGGCATTTAAATCCTACTTTGTTCTTATGACCGGATGGCCAAGGGGAACGCCTTAATCAAAAATATGAAAACTATAAAACTAGTTAGATCTACATCATATATCTCATATATAAAAATTGATCTAACTTTAAACATTTTTTACATACATCTTCATGTATCATATCATGCATATTTTTAGATCTAAATTACCTCATAATCATATGAAAAATCAAATTTAAATTGATCATATCAAATTAAAATCTATTCTAGATAATTATGTAGAATAATTTTACAACTAGTCTAAACATGCATTCATCATATCTCATGTGAACAAAAATAAAATAATTTAATTTTCTATTTTTTAGATATTATAATAATATTTATAAAATAAAAAAAAGTAAATAAATAGATCTAAATCACCTAATTATTAGATTAAAATAAATTAAAATTAGATCTAATGAAAATGGAATCTAGTTCTGATACCAGTTGAAGGAAAAACCTAGTTTTCGGATTAGGTTCGTTCATATCTGATTGGATCAAGAGAGATATTTTAAAATTTATTTTTTTAAATGTAGATTAGATCTGAGACTTTTTAGATCTAATATTATTGATCTAATAAAATAAAATAAAATAAAATAAAAAATAAATTAAATTTAATTTAATTTTATCTTGTTGTAGGTAATCTGATTACCCTATGATGATCATGATGTCTGCTTGAGGTTCTGGATCTAGCCACGCAAGTGCCTGGCCTCTATCGATATCCACTTGGATAAGATCTAGAGATCTCCTCCTTCTTTATCACTTCTCCAAAGATCATATTTAGATCTGATTTTGAAGATCTTCAAAACTCTTTTTGAAGATCGGGTGTCGTCTCTCACTGTAGTGCTGCCTTCTTCCTTTCTCGTCGCCTTTCTCTTGCTTGGATCGCACCAAACTGAAGCCCAAAACCTTTTGGGCATGGAGAGGAGAGAGAGAATTAGAGGTGGGCATGGAGAGGGAGGAAGAGGGGATATATGGCATGGGCAAAGGGCAAAGGATCTGAATCCTAAGTGCAGATAGTATTTATATAGACCTTGCTGCGCCATGCAGTGCCACATCATCCCGATCAATCACGACTCTTTATGCAATCAAATCTAAATCTAATTGGTGGAATGACATCATTTGATCCAATCAGATTAGAGTCCCTTTGGAACCTTCTTAGGTGGCATCAAGACTGGTCAAAGATAAATCTTTGGCGCCACCTAAGTAGAATGCATAAAGCAACCTAGAGTCCCTCTATATGGGACTCCAAGCGTCATCATCTTTGGATGCATGCCTCCTTAGGCATGCACCCCCTTTTTTCCCTCTTTTTAGCAGGGGGACAAAGCTCCATTTTCTCTCCTATGGGTGCTTGACGCATGGACAGATGTCTAAGTATCAAAGGTCAACATTTGACCAAAGTCAAAAGACAAAATTTAGCAGGTGATGAAAAATGACAGATGTTGTCTCAAATTTATCTTATAAATTAAGACAACTCTTTTCTGACCTAGATAAACTCTAATCAAACCAAGTAAAGGTTCCTGAGTGAGCCCAAATACATTTGGCTCAGTCAAGATAACTTTTAATGAATGTTAAAGGAGAACATTAGGCTCAATCGTGTGCTAGCATGATTTTCTTGAACCTAATTAAATCTTATTCAAATCAATTGAACTGGATTAGTCTAATTGATGATATCCAGATCAAAATCCTTATTTGTGTGATCTAGTTAGGTTTCTTTCCATATGGTAATGAGATATATCATGATTTCTATCATCGACATCATCGAAACACCTTCTGATGGATCATAACTTTTTTGATTCAGACAACTAGTATGATTGATCATCTAAATTATTCTAATTGCTTTCAAAATCCACCAATGACACCTAGCAGCATATGGTGGCAACCCATCAAAATTGAAAATGAACCTCTTGGTGCAGTTACCTATGTCATTAAGTTGTTCTATCTTGAGCCCCGATTGAATTTGGGTTAAGGTAATCTCGTCAAACCCTAATATCCATCATATGATTAATCATTTGATTCAAGTCCAATGTAAAAACCTTAATAAAAATTCTTTCTATTATTTCACTCTACCATGACCATGGATTTATGGACTTGATTCTTATGATCATCAAAGAGCTACTCCTTATCTACCGAGGTAGATAGATTCGCTATTGGTGCATTCCAATTCCTGCAATGAATATGTTATAGTGAACATACACCTCAGGATTTTGAATGACTAGGAGATCAAGTCATGGAGTAGTCAAACTATAATACCTTCAAGGTGAACTACCGATGCACCTCAGATCAAAGAACCAGACACACAACTATTGCTTCGAGCCAGTCATTGATGAGAAGGTAGACTTCCTAATGACTGCTTAAGGTGGTCATGCTCAGTACCCTCATTCTCTAATGAGTATCTGTACTCTCGCTCTGGTGTCTCTACACCATAGACTGAAGACTCATCTACTATAAAGAAGCAATTGTATACCAACCTTCTAGATCAATTACCATCCTCATGATGATCCTATGGTCAGGAGCATTTTATGAGTTAATAATGAAAATTTATGTCTTAAAATTTCAACACTTGAAAATAAGAACTATCATTACCATTAACTCAAGGGATGTATCACAGATACTAAATACACATTGTGATAAAAAATAATCCATTTTATTATTTATAGTCAAAATTATAATTTTATCCTTAGAAGTGTATAATAAGTGTCGATCAATTCTGGCTTCTAGGGCACACATATCTAACACGTATGCGGTGTAAGAAGGAAAATCACTCTCGGGTCCACAAAAGGGATCTCTAATAGGCATCCACAACAACCACTTCATTAGAAGACAACATAAAGAAAAATAAAGTGAATAAAATAAAGCCACGAGCAAGCTTCAAATTCATGCAAAATAAAAATTATAAAAAAGGTACCATTTCATTATAAAAATAAGTTCATTACAAGTAAAACACAGATCGTCAAGATCGAATATACTAAAAGAAAGAAAGAAAGAAAGAGAAAGGCCATCAAAATCCTAAGAAGGGCCAGACTCCTCAGACGTCAGATTGGTGGCTATTACGAAAGACTCCTTTAGATGATCGACCTCCTCTTTGAGCTTCCTCCGCCTCATCATGTTATCGTAGAACATCCTATCGGCTCGATGGTAGTTCTCCTCTGACTCTCACAGCCTCCTTAGGACCTCAAACTTGACCTTCGCATCCTTGGTAGCTTGAAGCTCACAAGTCAGCTCAAGCTTTAGTCGCTACACCTCAGTCTCTTCTGTACCGATCGACTCCAAGAGTTCTCTAATGGTCCTCTTCAAGAAGGTGATCTCCTCGGCCTTCCTGCTTGCACCAGACTAGAAGCCATCATCAAGTCATCGCTGGAGCCAGGCTACTTTATCATTGGAGGCATAAAGCTTTTATTCTAGCTTAGATATTTGATTACTCTAGCCCAATCAGTAAGTCTCATATGTGAGCTCAGCATCATGCAGCTGCTTTTGAAGTGTGGAGAATCTCGTTGACTAGTTCCACTCAAATCGCATCTTGTTGGAGGACCATAGCGAGCTCCCCTCTAGAAGTTGAATCTTCTCCTTCGCCGTCTTGAGTTGAGTCTTGAGGGAGTCGATCTTCACCATCAGTGCTTAGGATTTATTGCTTGCATTCTTCCAGAGTTCAGCTAGCTCCCTCTCGAAGCTCTCCTTCCAAATGCTAAAACTCATGGAGTCCTTCATGTGCAAGTTTCAGAGGTGAGTGACCTCTTTGGTCGCCTCCAAAGCATTCTTCCACGAAGCTTGAAGGTTGTCCTCCATCTTCTTCAACGTCTTCTTCAGATGATGGACTTCCTTCCTCAGGCTTTTTATTAAAGACTTCAGGGGAACCCCCTGAGGCAGTGGATCAGCGTTGATGGAAGGCTGCATTCGAAGTATGAAAAATGTTCTAAGGTATAGACCAAAAGAAAATTCACTTTCATTTAGTCAAAAATTTTGAGTACAAAGTAAAAGAAAAGAAAGAAAAATGTACAACTACTCGAGGATTTCAACCTTGGGAGGAACAATGACAGACGAAGCTGGAGTGCTCTCGACTACCTTGGGTTCCTGAACTCGCTCAGGCACCTCCGCGGTAGGTTCAGATAGACCAAAAGCATGCTTGCCAGAGGAAGGATCAACTGCAGCATCGAACGATCCCGCTTGTACATCATTCTCCTCCTGCAGAAATTTAAGGTTGATCTCGGAGAACCTTCGGTCCACCCAGCCTTCACAGAGCTCGAACCCCTTAATGAACACCTACTGGCTGAATTCGATGTTTAGGTTCCTCATTTCAGAAGAGGCCTTGAACTCTTCCATGGCCCATGTCATCACCTCCAAGATCAACTTTGCCATTCGGGCTTTTAGTTCGGTGACTTTAATCTTGGCTTCCTTCTTCCTCTCCTCCTTTAGGGCCAGCGCAGTCTTAAGTTTGGCTGAGATAAACTTCTCTTTCTAAAGTATGCCTTGGAGACTCCCAATTTTTGTCGCCTTCTCCTCCGCAAGGCGTTCAACCTCGATGGCCTTTTTCTTTAGACGATCAACCTCAGTTCGAAGATCCTCCTAGACCTTCCATGCTTTTGCCTCCTGGCGGTGCGCCCTCTTGATAAGGGTGAGCATTTAGTGACCTAGTTGCAATAGACAATTGATATTAAAAAAAGAAGAAGAGTAGAAAAGAGCAGAAGAGGAGAGAAAAAGTTGAGTAATGGAGCGGTCACTTTGAGGATGGTCCCAAGAGAACCCCAAATGAGCTACTGGGGATCAAGGTCGGCCATGCGGTCCACTACCTTCGGCATGGTGAATTTGTTGGTTAAATCCTGGACGATCCTCGACTCGTTGAAAGGATCTTCTCCTAATTCACCACAATCATCGCTTGGCTCACCAGGACAAGCCTTACGGAGCATCTTTGCGACAGCTTTCTTTTTCTTCTTTCCTTCCCCCATCTCTCTCTCAGCAGGAAGCTCCAGAGCTTGATCTCTGTTGGAAGGGCCCAAGGATGTAGGAGGCATGAAACCTGCACCAATGGTACTGACCTCAGTAGTTGGGGAAACCTTGGCATTGGTGGCAACCTCGGAAGTATCGGTAGTGGTGGTAGGAGCTACGGAGCTTGGAGCGCATCCTTCTCCCTCTTCGAGCTACCACCTAGCATGTTTTTTTATACTCTTCTAGGCATAAAGCTCCTTGGTGAGCATTTCGATAGCTTCAATATCCATTTTTATAATAGAAAAGAAATCGCAATCAGTTGCAGTACATATATGTGAAACCGCACGAAGAATTCAAAAAGTAGAAAAATGTATCAGTAGGATTGAGGAGACTCAAATCCAGGTTGAACAAGGTCTGTTCTTTCAGAAGGTTGGAAAGAAGAGGAGCTTGATATATTTTAAGTTTATTAGAGGAATCAAGGTCGGCTCAATCTAAGCTAGGAGCTCGACGAACTGACTCCTTAATGTAACCCCAAGGAGGAAGATCTAATAGCAAGGTCAGACAGTGCACGAAAAAATACTTTTTCCTCTAGTTATGAGTGGTAGAAGGGGAACCTTTTAGTAACCTCTTCTTGCCGAACTGAAGGGAGAAGTACCACCACTCTTTTATGGAAGGATGACATTTGAAGGTGTAAAAATTTCTAAAAAGTGAGACGGTCAGATGGACCTTAGCTAGATGGCAAAGAGAGAGGAATCCTATCACGAACCAAAAAGAGTTCGGTACGATGGATGCAAAGGAGATGTTCAAAAATTGAAAGAGAGCAACTATAAAGGAGGGCAACGGAAGCCAAAGCCCGACATGCAAGGTCTCTAAGTACAAACAAAATTGACTGATCGGAGGAGAACTAACTCGATCATCTAAACTAGGGAGTTCGAGGACGTATTCTGGGGGGATTCCATATTGAATTTGGAGCAAAGAAAGATCATCCAGTGTAAGAATGGATGGGATGGTGTGTGGAATGAAGGATGAGTGAGATATGTTCCTAGGTTCGACCTTGGTCAGGGGTGCAGGGTCTAGGAAGGTCGATCCAGGCGAGCCCCATGAATCGATGGAGTGGAAGATTTTGGAAGACATTCAGATCAAAATAAGATCCCAAGAAAATCGATGAAAAATAAGAAAAAATATAGGACAAATACTGCTACGGAGAAATTAGAGGAATAAGAAGCTAAAAAAGCACGAATATCCAAAAAGAAGGGTTGAAAAACTAACCTACACTATTTGGAGAGGATGAAAAGATGGTGGGTGCGATGAGAACTAGTTGAAAGGGCATCCAAAATCCAAGAAGATGAGGGAGGAAGTTAAAACCCTTGGGTGGAAGAAGAATGAGGATTGGAGGAAGAAGAAGACTCGGACAAGAATGACTTCTAGATGAGAGGAGAAGGTCATAAATAGCTAGAGACAATCTGAGGCGGTCATGATTGTGGATCAACTTCGGCCGATCAACATGCACCGCGTGTCCCACTCATCATAATAGCGAAGTGGCGACAGACAAAGTCTTTATGGCACCATACCTAGGGCAAAGTTTCGATGGAAAATACGAAGGCCCATCTTCTCAAACTCATTTCAAATTTAAAACCTTCAATGCCAGCATGGTAAATGCCAAAACATCTTATCCTGACGGGTGCAGGAAGCCAAAAAGAACTTTGACAGTCGCATCTACACTCCCTTCCTTCGAATTTCGAACTCAGGAGTGGGGGGACTATTATTGAGGGTGAATCCACTCCTATCGAAGTTCAGGTAGATATCTAATTATTGAATGATCCCATCCAGTAGCCATGACTAAGATTGATCCTCGATCAAATTCATAAGATCCCTTCGGATCTCGTCCGGATGAGCTTGAATGGCTAGGGTGGCTGAGCTCCTCCACCTTAGGTTGCCGACCTTCTCCGATCACAAGTCTTCCGAACTTCTCCTTCAACCAAACTTCTCCATCCCAGGCAGGCTCCTTTCAACATTCCTCCACCCTAGGCAGTCGACCTTCTCTGATCGCAAGTCTTCCAAACTTCTCCTTCAGTCGGACTTATCAATCCCAAGCAGGCTCCTTTCGACATTCCTCCACCCTAGGCAGCCAACCTTCTCCGATTGCAAGTCTTTCAAACTTCTCCTTCAGTCGGACTACTCCATCCCAGGCAAGCTCCTTTCGACATTCCTTCAATCGACCTTCTCTGATCACGAGTCTTTCGAACTTTTTCTTAAGCCAAACTCCTCCACCAGTCAGACTCCTTCTAGACTTCATCCTCAATTAGACTTTTCTGTCAGTCGAACTCCTTTTGAATCCATCCACTAGACCTCCTTTCAAATTCCTCTAGTGGACTTCCTTCAGGATTTCTCCAATGGACTTTTGAACCCCTTCTGACTGAACTTCTTGTAGTCGCCTAGAAGAGCCTCTACGCCAATGCTGATCCAATAATCAGCATAGCATGAATCCACTTACACATAGACAATCCTAAAGAAGTTTGAACTCCTTTGGAGTTGATGAAACTTGAAGCTCTTTGCTGCTAGTGCCTACCTCCTTTGAACTTTAACTATTAAATTTCAATGGACTAGCACGTCACGACAATAGATACCACCCTCCATAACAAACTTCACATGGCCCCGAATGGCCCACTATCGGACGATTGCGGCTATCACTATTAGTTTGTTATAGGCTCCACCTATATAAGGGATCCTCCAGATATGCTTTCTTCTTCAGACTCTAAGCTCTCCTTTTCTTCTTAAAACTCTGCTAAAATCTCTCTGAGTACTCTATTTCTATTGACCGAAAGAGCTGACTTGATCATCGAAGGATCTTGTCGGAGCCATCACCTCTAACTCCGAACGAGACTTATTTTGTAGGTCACTGACGGCGGCCTCATCTTCTCTGACTCCAACCTCAATTTTGGTAATAATTAGATTTCATACCAACACAAGGCATGATGAATGCAGAGAAGAGCTTCTTCTACATGTTAGTCAGCTCAGTCAGAAATTGGATCGACTAAGTCTTAGTGGACAAGCCAAACAGAAAGATGCACGTTCGAGATTGCTGGCACGATACACAACTAAACCAACTCAGTGCCAGATTAAACTGATCCAATCACAAGTTAGCTGGCTCAGTACTGAGACTGAGCTGACTAAGTGCATGGGCAAAATTATGTAGAAGGTCTATTTGGGGCTAGGATAGAGACTTATCCTAGGGATTTTAAGGTCTGATTTGAGAGGTCTTAATGGGGCTAACTCATGTATAGGTCGAGTTTAGATCCAGGAGATGAGAGCATGGAAGACATGGGGCTCGGTAAATACTTTCATGCATTGGATTAGCCTAGGAGAAATTTTTAGCTGGGATTTAGATTTATTAGGATTCATGTGGTGCAACAAAAATTATAGGGTATACAAACCTAGGTATTGTAACTTTTATCATGAGAGTAGAATACAATTGAGCTTTTCTTCCTAACTCTCTTTTCTGTTCTCTCTAGTTCCAATGCTAAAATTCTAGACTCCATCACCTTCTCTCTTCTTTCTTAGATCTTCTTCAGTTTGTTGGATTAACACTCCGATTCACATAAGAGATCAAATCTATGATTGTGGCTCCGAGCAGTCATAGGTATAATAAACTTGGATACGTAAAACTATCACTTGAATATTTTGTAGGAATACCTTGTAGCCAATGGATCAAAATGTAAATGGTACTTGGATAGTGGCTATTCAAAGTATATGTCGGATGATAAGAAGCAGTTCTTTACCATTAAGAAGAAGGAAGGGATAGTAGTCATCTTTGACGACAACAACAAAGGCAAGATTATTTGTTTTTGTAAAATTTGGATTATCCCCTCCATCTTCATTGATAATGTATTATTGGTTAACAACTTGAAACATAGTTTACTTAGTATTAGTCAATTATGTGATAGAGGTTATCCATGTGTATTGTATCTAGTTCCTTGAATGAAAGCATTAATTTCATTGAATATAGGTATGGCAATATCTACATGGTTGATCTCGATGAGATCACCATAAAGAGTGGTCAATGCTTTATTACAATGAATGCTAACATCAAAAAAACTAATTAGCTTTGACATCATAGACTAGGACATGCAAGCATGCATACTTTATCAAAATTAGTTGCTAAAGATTTAGTTAAAGGATTACCCAAAATGAATTTTGAATATGATTATATTTGTGATGCATGTCAACTTGAAAAATAAACTAGGGAGAGTTTCAAATATAAAAATATGGTTTCAACTAATAGGCCACTTGAATTAATCTATATGGACTTGTTTGGACCTACAAGCCTAGGAGGAATGTAATATGGTCCTATGATAGTTGATGATTTCTCATGATTTAGTTGGATTTTATTTTTGGCACATAAGGATAAAGCTTTTTCTATATTTTCAAAGTTTTGTAGAAATGTTTTGAATGAAAAAGAACTAAACTACTATTTGTATTCATAGTGATCACAGTGCTAAATTTTAAACAAAAAATTTTGAAGATTTTTGCAATGAACATGGTATTGAACATCATTTTCCTGCACCTAGAACTCAACAAAAAAATGGTGTAGTTAAAAGAAAGAATCAAACCCTAGTAGATATGGCCCATATCATATTATGTGATGGAAACTTTTCCAAATATTTTTGGGCTGAAGCCATAAACACAGCATGTTACATCCTTAATAGAGTTTCAATTTGACCTATTTTAAAGAAAATCCCCAATGAGCCTTGAAAAGAAAAAAGACCTAGCATTAATTATTTTCATATTTTTGATTGCAAATGTTTTATTCATAATAATGGTAAAGATAATCAAGGTAAATTTGATAATAAGGCCGATGATGGTATCTTTCTTGGATACTCCATATCAAGCAAAGCATATAGGGTCTTCAACAAACATACATTGGTTGTTAAAGAATCCATTCATATAATATTTGATGAATCTAACAATCTACCTTCAAGAAAGAATGATATTCTTGATGATGATATAGGTATTTTAGAGAATTGAATGAAGGAGCTAAATTTGAAAGAAAACTTCATGCAGAATGAAGATGGAGCAAGAAAAACTATTAAGCAAGGGAAGGATGCTGAACAAGAAGCAACAAGAGAGCATAGTGATTTGTCTAAAGAGTTAAAGTATGCACACAACCATCCAAGACATATTATTCTAGGTGATCCTTCATAAGGGATAAGAACTAGATCCTCCTTTAGAGATACTTTAGATTATCTTCCATTTATTTTCCAAATTGAACCTAACAATATAGAAGAGACTGAAAATAACTCTAATTAGATGTTAGCTATGCAAGAGGAACTTAATCAATTTAAAAGAAATAATATTTGGATACTTGCAAGTAGACCACTAGATCATCCTATAATTGGCACTAAATGGATATTTAGAAACAAACTAGATGAATATTGAAATATAGTTAGAAACAAAGTTAGGTTAGTGGCAAAGGGATATAATCAAGAAGAATGGATTGACTTTGATAAAACATATGCTCTTGTAGCTAGACTAGAAGCAATAAGATTATTACTTACTTTTTCTTACTACATGAACTTTAAATTATTTCAAATGGATGTAAAGAGTGCCTTCTTAAATGGTTATATCGTTGAAGAAGTATTTGTAGAATGACCCCCTAGATTTGGAAATCGTTCATTTCCAAATTATGTATTTAAATTAAATAAAGCATTATATGGACTTAAACAGGCACCTAGGGTTTGGTACGAGAGACTAAGCAAATTTTTGTTAGAAAATAAATTCACTAGAGGTAGCATAAACACTACACTATTTTTTTTTTTAAAAAATAATGACTTGCTTGTAGTTCAAATTTATGTAGATGATATATATTTTGAGCTACAAATGAGGATCTTTGTCAAGAATTTGCTAAGTTAATGTAGGAAGAATTTGAGATGATCATAATAGGAAAGCTGATCTTTTTTCTTGGGCTTTAAATCAAACAAACAAAGAAAGGGATCTTTATCAACCAAACCAAATACATCAAGAAAATGCTTAAAAAGTTTGGTATAGAGAATGCAAAGGAGATTAGCACACCAATGAGCCCCACATGCAAACTTGATAAAGATAAAAGTGATAAAAGTGTGAATGAAGAGCTCTACAGAGGTATGATAGATTCATTACTTTACTTAATTGTAAGTAGGCCTGATATTTTATTTAGTATTTGCATGAATGTAAAATTTCAATCTAATCCTAAAGAATCACACATGTTAGCTGTTAAAAGGATATTTAGATATCTTATTAATACACATAACTTAAGATTATGGTATTCAAAACAATCCTCAATTGATCTAATAAGATACTCAGATGCCGATTATAGAGGATGTAGAATAGATAGAAAAAACACTAGTGGCACATGCTAATTTTTAGGATAGAACTTAATCTCATGGTACAATAAGAAACAAAACTCCATAGTATTATTAATAGCTGGGGCTGAATATGTTGCTATGGAGAGTTGCTATGCATAAATACTTTAGGTTAAGCACCAACTCAAAGACTTTAGAATCAAATAAAATAATATACCCATAAGATGTGATAATATCAGTACCATAAACTTAATTAAGAAATATATTCCATATTTTAGATTAAATATATTTAAATTAGACACCATTTCATTAGAGATCATATTCAAAATAATAATGTTATACTTAAATTTTTTTAATAATAATGGATTGATTGGGTTGGCAAGAGGGAGTTGGGAGTCATGCATCTCTTGGTCAAGGCCACTCCTATGAATTTTTTCTCTATGATGCTCCAGCAGATAAAGGACACTATCAACAAATGCAAAGCATGCCTTTCTTATGGAATGATCTTCACACTGATTTTCAAGGACTTTAGAGTTAATTTGGAAGGTGAAGACTTTAAGGAACTTGTACACACTGACTACTTTAATGAAGGCACATTGCATAGAATGAAGATTCAAAAGAAAGGGGATAGCTGGGTTAGATCAAATGAAGATGTAATAGTGGAGGCTGAGCCTGAGGTACAAGGATCCTCTTTTCCCTAAGCAACCACACCAGCATCTCCTTCTACTACTGGTCCCTCATTCACAGCTCTTAGATCACCCTGCACCCCTCAGGATCATCACAGACAGATCCTAGACATGCCTCTAGATTTCAATGCAAATAGATTAGTGGAGCAAATTGTAGAGTAGGTCACCGAAAAGATCACTAAGATGTTAACTAGCATCAGATCATTTTGAGTTTGGAGAAGCAAAAGATTTCTTCAGAAGGATAGACTGATTGCTCAGCCAGCAGATTAGTGGTATATCCTAGAGGCTAGAGATTTTTGAAAAAGGGTAGCATGGGTCTTCGGCACCAACTGAGATGTTGACCATGGAGACTGCCAAAGTTGCCAGAAGGATGGCAGAGACTTTAGTTACTTAGTATACCAGCATAGAAGTGATTATCACCACTCATCGATGGATTGAGAAATCTTGGACCTCAAATTCCATCATCTTCCTCTCAGCCTTCCCCATCTCCTAGACTAGCCCCTCACCTTTCCTTTACTACATCTCATTCCTCCTCTGAACCTATCATCAAATTTCTTCCTGATAAAGACTAGGTTTAGTTACTTTTATTGTAGTGTTTGTTTTGTGAAGTTATGCTTTGTTTATTATTTGCCTTAGTTACTTTTGTAATTTTTCATAATTTATACTTTTGTGTTGTGTATATTTGCACTATGCCAATTTTTGTAAATCAGTATACACTTGTGTGAATGTAATTTCTCTCTTAAATGCAATGCAATAAAAGTTTCTTACCTTGATGTCATTTGTATTTCTTTATGTGATTTTGATGATGACAAAAAGAGGAAGAATGGTAAACTTAAAGAAAGAGAAAAAGATGAAAATATATAAAATTGCAATAAAGAAAATGTATGAAAGTGCAATAAGAAAGGACAATGTAAAAACTTAACTTAAGCATAATCTAAAGGGGAGCTTAATTAGGTTGAAACATAAAATTAAAATTTTCTAAGCATAATTTAAGGGGGAGCAATGTTGAAAAGCTGGAACCTTGAGCACTTCAATGAATGTCTATAATTTTTGTTTTATATTGAATAATTCATATTGAACAATCATTCCTTGTAATCATTGTACATGTTGTATATATTGTTTACACCATTTCTACAGTGCTCAATTTTTGTCATCATCAAAAA
The DNA here is from genome assembly GCA_006176705.1 of Cocos nucifera. Taxonomy (NCBI): domain Eukaryota; kingdom Viridiplantae; phylum Streptophyta; class Magnoliopsida; order Arecales; family Arecaceae; genus Cocos; species Cocos nucifera. The sequence continues at coordinate 2,746 of QRFJ01002051.1, read as the reverse complement.
GGAGGAGATTGTTGACCTCCTAAGTAATTTTGATGATGACCAAATATTAGAGCATATGATTACTAATATTCTTCTTTTAAGTGTTCTAAAGATTGAAAGAAAGAGAGCTCTTTGAACAAGATAAGGAAGAAACCAAGTGCATTTCAAGTTGAGCCCATGAGACAACTTTTTAGAGATAAGTACCACTGAAAAAGACCTTGGGAAGGATTTGAGCCCATAAGATAACTTTTTGTAGTGCATATCAGGCACCTGAGAGTGAGATGACTTGTGGAGTGGCTGAAGTGACTCAAAGAGTAGCCGAGTTGACTCGATATCAGTCGAGTCAACTCAAAATACGTTGATATCCTTTAATGGCTAGTTCTGCAATAGGTTATTTTTCTTCCTAATGGTGAGTTTTTATCTTCAATGGTCAGAATCTACTATTTTTGGGCTTCAACCACTTCAAACATGATGGGAATACTTTAGATATAAAAGAGAAGCAAAAGGAACATTTAAAGAGCAATGTTCGATAAGAAAATACAAAAAAAACTCAGCATTTATTGAAAATAAGAGAGCACACCTACTTACAACCAACAACCTCTTGATCTTTGTGAGCATTGAAGAGTTTTCTAAGGGCATTAACTGCAAGCATTGATGGAGACAACCATTGAGCTTCAACAATAACTAATCTGCTCATCAAAGAAGCTTCATTTATTGTAAAATTTCTCTTCTTAGTTGATTGCTGTAATTAGTTGCAGCGGGGGCAAAAACTATAGGAAAGGGTTAATCCACCCTTGAAATTGGATTGTGTAGCCTTGGTTAAGACAAGTAAATATTATGGTTGGTAAATCTAGAGTGAAATCTACTAGATTTATGGATAGTGAGCCTAGTAAAACTATCCAGCTATAATCTTGACGGATTATAGTGAGATTTTCAAGAGACTTACTTGAGGACTAGACGTAGGTGCTAGGTGTGCACCAAACTACTATAAAAATTATCTTATGTGTGATTGCTTTCCTTTTGCATAAATCTCTCACTTAGTTCTCACTGTACCATCACATAGTAATTAACTAAAAGGATAAGTGCCCTATAAGCTAATCACATGGGTGATGTGGTGGAACTTTTCTATATAATTCTTAACTCATGTAATAATATTTATGCTGATATTAATAATATGAGGTATTTTGATCCATCATTTTAGTTACATCTTTATATTTGAAGATTATGATGAACCCCAAAGATTAGAAAAATAATTTTAGAAGATATGAATAGGTCCTACCTGTGAGACCTAAAATCCTAAAATTCTATTTTTAAGCATTCCTAGTCGTAGGACCATTGACTCAAGGATCAATATTCTGGACAGACAGGTAGGCACATCCTTTGTATGCTCAATGGAGAGGATGGCAGATCTTATAAGCCACTTATGTGGAGACACTAATACAAGGATGTGGGTACTCATCAATGAATGAGTTTATTGAATTGACTCATTAAAAAAGAATATCTTATGGAACCTTACTTGTATGTCAAAAGATGATTCTTTAAATAGGAGCTGTGTAAGTGATCCTTAGATATGAAATCACCATGTTTTCTTATGCACATAAACTTGTATTTTTGGTTCATACTCATTCATGATATTAAGTCATGAATGGAATATTCTAGATATGGTCGAGTGTGTATAAAGGTTGTGAGTAGGTCAACAAGATATCGATCACTCCTAGTAAGCGGAGATGATATTTTATGTATTCTCATCTATGGATAACTCAGTAAGTCTTTGGCAAAAGTAGAATGAAGATTAGATAGGGCTTCTAATTCTTCATTAGAGTTATCATTGATTGATGAAGAATTAACATGAATATATGCTTGAGTTTGACATTAATTCATAGTCATAAACATATTCGGGATGCAGGATGATGATTGAATTGCATGGAAACTTACCACAGAAGGATATATTTGCAAATTTTACATCTTCTAGATAGCCATGATACATTGCTAGATGTTAATCTTGACTTGTGGGTTTGATTGAATTAATATGATTAATTCAATCCTTAGTTAGATGGATCTTCTAATTGGTGAATTCGGATCGGTATGAATCCTAATCGGTTAAGACTGAGTCCAATCGGATTAGGTCAAGATGCACCTAGACCTACTGCTAACTAAATATGGAACCCAATGGGTCACACATATAAAAAAATTTATCAAGAAGTATTATTACAATCATTGGATCCTAATTAGATTGCTAATTAGCATGCTAGCACATGTTAGCTAACCTAACTCCTAACCAAATTCATTTTGGTTCGAATATTTATATTTTTGCTATCCAATTTTGATTAAATCTAAAATATGGTTGAGTCAAAAGGGGTAGCCATCAGATCCTTATCTGGACTTATTTATAAAGAGTCCTAGGTGTTTGAAATTCTCCCTCATGATTGGTGCACATAATTATTGGCGCATGGAGTGTTTTGGCTATTGAGAATAGAATTCCAAAGCTAATCATCAGCCTATTGATGGTTGTGCTAATTTTATACTTATATATAAGCTATTAATAAATAAAATTTATTTTAGCATTTTTTCATCATAAATCCTTTCATCTTCTAATGAACTTCTATGTGTTGTGATGAAGTTCTTAGGACTATTTAGAATTGACAAAGGAGGATTTGTCATTTAGTTCTTAAACTTGTTTGTGATCAAATGATATGTTGTTAACCAGGATGACAATGTTTATCAAGTATAGATCATTATATGTCATATAGGTTGATTGTCCTCTTAA